>VZTQ01003777.1:0-264946 GCA_013400755.1 Pelecanoides urinatrix
CCAGCCAGAACCAGGACACCATTCCATAGCCTGGGACTGCAGGTTCCCGTTTCCCAGTCCAGCCCAGGCAGCAGACAGGGACAGTACGTGCAGAGACCTGTGCTGGTGTCTGTAACGTGTTGTTTTATCCTTTACCCAGCTCCTGCCGCCTTTGCCGGCCTGATGTACCTGTTTGTGAGGCAGAAGTACTTTGTGGGCTACCTGGGGGAAAGGACTCAGAGGTAAGGACTTGCAGAGCCTCTTTACAAAATCGGACGTGGGAGGTGTGGTGGCACCGGGGGTCAGGGGAGCTGCAGGAACAGAGTTGCTGCTTCAGCAGCTCCTGCTCACAGCCTCTGCAAATGCATACGTTTGTGTGTTTGTGCCACTATTTGCACAAGATCTTCCTTTTATGTTGATAAAACTTGTTAAGCACATGTGGAACAAGATTGTCCCACAGCCTTTGATGGCTGAGAAGACATACGGATCCCTCCCTTTTGTAAGCAGCAGCCTTTGCTGAGTGCAGGAGGCCAAATCCAGACTGAAATAGATCCTGAAAATAGCATTTAAGAGCTCACAGCTGGCCAGAGCAGCAATGTGAGGCAGAGCAGAAATTTGCCCCCTCTGTCTCAGCCCCCAAGGTGTTTCAGCTGGTGTCAACAGCAGAGTCCAAAGTCTGAGGGCTTCTCACGTGAGGTGATGTATGTTAACGAATTGCTTTCCTTCCTTTCTGTCTCCTCAGCACTCCCGGTTATTTGTTTGGAAAGCGCATCATTTTGTTCCTGTTCCTCATGTCCGTGGCTGGAATACTCAACTACTATCTCATCTTCTTTTTTGGAAGTGACTTTGAAATGTACATAAAAACAATAACCAGTGCAATCTCTCCATTGCTGCTCATCCCATAGCTCCCTGCAGCACTGAAGGGGTCAGCGTGCTTAATATATCGATACCCAGAAGCAGCCATAATTCAACTGTTTAAGAAATGAACCCGTAACCCTTTTAGATTGCTGTAAATCTCATGCTTGATGGGCTTTGTAGTTTGATTTAACCTTGCTTTTTCCTTCAGGAAAAAGATTTATTGTGAGCACTCGGCATGCCCAAGGAATGGTAACAACTTCCAGTTAATTCTTTAGAGTTTTTTCCTAAGTGCAGCTTGCCAGCTGATGGCATGACTGGAAGGGACATTGTATGCTTGCTTCATAACTGTGTTGTACTTAGCTTTTGTCCCAAAACCCAGGAGCCTTTCAGCGTCATTCCTGACCGATGGCTCCCACAGTTATCCACACACACGAGCACAGCCTTTTGCCAGCATCTCACACCCCCCTGCCCACGCAAAGGCATGGACCAGCCGCTTCACCTACCCTTTCCCTCCCACTTTTTGATGACCAAGATCCCACTGCTGCAGGAGGGTGGCAAATTGGCCCCTGTCTGGTCTTCCTTGATAAATATTCATGTGCGTAGCGCTCCCGACACTGATCTCATTTACACTTCAGCCTTTTTGTTCTCCCAGAGCTGTGGAAAGGGGCTTTGCGTAAATGAGGAGCTGCTGTATTGACGGTGGGGTTGGTTTTGTTTTGCTTTGCTTTGTTTAATAAAATAGTCTAAAAGGATGAAATCTGTTTGCTCCCATCTTCTTTGCCTGGTGTGTGATCCCAACGCTCCACGGCTCGGCAGCTGGCCAGTGAGCGGAGCAAGGGGAGCAGCGCCGGGCTCTTTGTGCGAGCTGCTAATCGCCCCGGGCATGGCCTCACAAGGACGTGAGTTTAACAACTCCCTCTCTTTTAGCAAGTTCAATTTTCTGCCTCCATCAATTAACAATGTGCCCCTACAAGTCCATACTGAGGAGCAGCTTGATTAGAGAAGCGTACCGAGGTAGGCAAAGAGGCCGGCGCAATCTTTTTAAACATTGCTACCCTATGAGTGCTTAAGCCCTTAAGCCTGTCTGATTACTGCATGCAAGATGGATAAAGCTGTATTTTACAACTCCTTTGGGAGGGACAGAGACTCCTCGCTGTGTGAGAAGAGGGTATGCAGAGCTGTTTGAAAAAGCAGGCGCAGAAAGCCGCCTGCCTTTGTACCACATCAAGGCTGGCGGGTTTTGTTGCTGCCCGATGGCGCATGGCTGCTCTCCTCTGCACCTGAGCATTCACACTGCCAAAATAACACCCCCCCTTTTTTTTCTTATCATCTACAGGAATTTTAGATGTGAAAGGTTAGTAATAAACATATTTATTGCATGCTCATTAGCTAATAAATGTTCTTACTGGTTAGAATAGGTAATTCAAAAAATATAATCTAACCTCCTAACCTATAGCTGCTGAGACACCTTATTCCGGGGCACAGCACTTACGTTCCTTCCCTCCCCTCCATCTCAAACCACCTTACACTCCAAACCCTGCTTCACACCATGCTTCTCTGCCACCCTCTCTCTCCATAGCTCATCAGCAGCTGCCCGTCCTTGGCGGTGACCTACCACCCTTCTGCCCCATGGGGTCAACCCACCAAGGGATGGCAGCACCTCAGGAGGAGAGGGCTAACCCCTGTGGTCTGGAGTTTCGGAGCTCTTCTGCATTGCTGGTATCAGCAAAGGCTCATGCTGCCACCACCCTTACTTGCTTCAGAGGAGGAGATGCTTCACGAGCACCACAGTCCCTGGTCTCCAGCCAGTCTGGTCTCCCTGAGGTCTGAGACTTGCAGGAGGTGGCTCTCCCAACCTTATGTGTCCACCTTGCAGGTCTCCCCAGCTGGATGAGTGTCCCCAGTGCCTTTTTGTCTTCTACAGCAAGAAGCAGCTTACTTGACCTCCTTCTGATGTCTCCTGCTAGCATGAGAAGAGGCACTCCACCAACCAGCTATAAAGGGCAGGGGATTCAAATGTCTATTTTGGGTCAGATAATCTATGCCAGCACTCTGAGGCCTCTCTGTTGACTCGACAGTTGGTTTCTACACATCTGTATTTAGGTAAGATCAGGTCATCTTCTGAGGGAACAAAGGTCCATTCTTTGCTGTAATAATTTATTTTGCAAAAATATCTCGTACGTACTTCCTCAAAGACTTTCTGATAACAAAATAGATGAAAATGTAGGCAAAATCTATTTTCCATCTATCTATAAATGGAAATGGTGATAGTATCAGACAAAGAGGTGGTACATAAATCAACCACTATGTAAATTCTCTGTGAACATCACACTGTGTTTTTCATGTTACAGGCGAGCCTTGTGGTTGCATTTGCCTTCCCACTCTTTCTACGAAAGGCAGACAATGCCAATGCTATTTGGGCTTTCCCCACTGTGTTAGACAACTCCAGTTTTTGTTTTCGGCAGTAAAACCACCCTGTTCTGGGTGGTACAGTTGCCAGCACTTTGCACACCAGCTACTCAGAAAGCCGCAAACATAGGCTCATTGCAGGGGAGTTGGACTAGATGACCTTTAAAGGTCCTTCCAACCCAAACCCTTCTATGATTCTATGGTTCTATAGATCCACATGCAAAAATACATACGCTATTGTAAAAGATGTATGGGTGCATACTGGGGTCACATACACATGAACTCACTAGGACCTACTGAGCTGCATTGGACATGGGGACATGACTGGTGGCAGAAGTGGCAGGTCCCTCTGACAGTTCCCGTTCAAGGATGGCTTGCAAGCTCCAGGGGCCAGTACCCGCGTTTGGTGCAGCACACGGCATGGCAGCTGCTGGCCTGGAGCTGGGGCTGTATGTGAATAGATACCACTTTCCCATCCTGCTGATTGCGCTGATGCTGCTAATTGTCCTTTTTGCTGTGTTGCCAGGCTGTGGGCTTTGCTCCACCAGAGATGCCCCAGCTCCTTGCGATGGCGTACCATCACCACACTGCATGGCTGTTCGTGCATCAAAATCCCAGGCACACAAATAAATGTATTTTCTCTGTGTGTATACGCATAGACACAGTGTATCTCTGTGTGTGTGTGTTGTGTGTGTGTGTATATATGTGTGTATATATATATATATATATATATAGTAGGTGCTGAGTCATGTGAATGCTAGAGGCTTTTCAGGCAAGGCAGGGAAGCGGGTTGCTCAGGCACCAGCCCTCTCGCAGCTTGCAGGCTGTGTACATCAGAGACTGCGGAGACTGCTGGAAGCCAGGCTATCGCAGGATGCTTTTGATCTGCTGACAAAGGCGTACACACAGTATTCCTGCCACAGTAACTGCATCTGTTTCCACACAGCACTACAACCCTCTAGTGGAAACTCAGCCCTATCGGCACGCTGGTGCTTCTGGCCACGGGATGAGGCATTCCTTTGAGGTTTGAAGCCTGATGGTGATGCAACAGCATCCACATTTCTGAACAGATGCGTTGTTACTATTGAATGCTATTTTTTATTATTCTGGCATGTAGGAGCCCCGGTCCTGAAAGAGGACCCCCATCCTACCCATCATGAAGTGAGCAGTCCTGCTTAGCACAGGGTCCAAGCAAGCAGGTAACATCCAAGTGGGATAAGAAATCTATGCGCATCACCCACAAGGGTTTCCTGCAGTATTTCCCAGTTTCGCAGAACTTGCAAAATTGGCCTGTGCAGTATCAGCTCGGTCTGAGTCACATTTACCCAAGTCAAGTTTCCAAATGAGTCTCTGAGGATTGGGAGAGCAGTTCTGCTGGCATGGAGCAAAGACTGGCCCTGGGCAGCTTCTTCAGCTCTCACCTGCCCTGAGATTACTTTCTTCTAGCAGAGCAGCTGGTTTAACATTCACAGAAACCTTTCAAATGCCCTGTCGGGGTGGGATGCTGCAAAGCCTTGAGCTCTGGCCCAAGTCAGTGCTCTGCCTTTTGCAGACCCCAGTGGGAGCAGGATTAGGCCATGCGGGGAATGGAAGTTGTCCACCCTCGATAAGTGAAAGGGCAGCACAGAATAAGAATAGTGGTAAAACCATTCCCTGGGTGATTTTAAATTGGTCTCATGTCCCAGCCAGAGTGGGCAGGGTGAGCATTCCTATGGAAAAGCCCCTCGGTGAGCTGCAGAGCCCAGTAGCGCCTGCCCAGCGTTCCTGCAGAGGACATGCTGACACCCGGGAGGGGGAAGGACCTCGGAGGCTGTGACATCCCTTTGAAGCACCCGGGGGACATGTACGAGCTTCACCATCCCTTTGGGTAATGAAGACTGCTGTCCCCGGAGCTGTCGGGGAGGGTGCAGGACACCTCAGCTGTGGCTCAAGGCAGTTCGGTGCCTCAAGGGATTAGGATGGAGAAGCATCCTCTGCACCACTCTGGCTGCAGCAGAGAAAGTTGCTTTTAGCAGCACTGCCGTGAACGCCAGGAAAACACATCCCGTGAAGAGGAACTGCTCGGGCCAGCGCCTGACCTCTGCCCCTCGGTGTGCCTGCCCCGGCGGAGGGAGGCTGCGGGCGGGAGGGCAGCAGCACTGCTCCATCCATCCTGCCTGCCAGAGCATCTCACTGCTCCCAGCCAGCGCGCAGAGACACAAAAGCTGGGAAAAGGGAGATTCCTGCCCCAAAGGACAAACAGCCTCCACAGCGAGCTGTTTTTCCCCTTTAGAGGAGAAATAAATAACTTTTCAATTTCAGCTGCAAGGATCTTCACACTGCGAGATGATTTCATCAGGCAGACGAGCTCCCAGGACTTCGTGCTGGGCTGCCTACTGAGCTGCTCGGATGCCATCCGCTGGGCGCTTCCCACTTGTCCCTGGGGGAAGAGGACCAGACTGCGATGGGCCAGCCATGATGTGGGGCGCGGAGAGTGCATTGGATGTGGTTTTCACTTAAAAAAATAAAGGCGTGATGGCATTGCTGTGGAGTTAAACTCACGGTTACAGCAGTGCCGTTTCTGCCACGTGGGATCTGGCAGGGAATGCTTGCATGCCGTGACCTTTTGCAAGGCCAGGGGATGCTTTGGGAGGCTTAGGAGAGGGGCTGCCGCCTGCTGCGCTGCTATTTGCCACCACTCGTACAAGCATACGGTTGATTTATTGTTCCTGTGTTTTCCCAAGAGAGTGCCACCGCTGCCTTCATCCCCAAACAATGTTTTCTGTGCTTTTGGCACAGCACTTCAGAGGGGGGACAGTCTGGCCCAGCAAGAACCCCCTCAGTGCTCTGGGATTAAGCAGAGCAGCATGATGTCTCCTGGCCAGCTGCTTCATGCTTTTCGTTTGTGCTGCAGCAAAGGAATTTCTTTTCAAAAGGCAGCACCAGCCTGCCCACTGCCCTCAGCGGATGGGAGGGGACGGTGCATGTCCCCACCAGCAGCCGTGGGGCCGCGGTCCTGCCGGCTGCTGCGTCCCTGTGCTCTCTTACCTTGGTGGGGACCGCGTACCCTTGCTGGTGGAGAGATGCTGGTGGATAGATTTACTTCTCTCAGACTAGGCAGCTTCAGCCATAAACCAAAGCAGGCAATCATTTATTAGAGTTTAAGTTACAGCTCAGTCCTGAGCTTTGTTTAACAATACTGTGGTTTCTTGGAGCGTATCTCGCTCCACATGCCTTCAGCAGAGGCAGTGCTGAAGAGCAGAAAATAATAGTTTTCATGGCATAACCCCACTGCTCAGCCCAGCTCTGATCTCGTTCCCCAAATCCCATGTGCCCTCTCTCCCTGCTCCCATCAGGCTTCCCAAGCATCCCCTTCAGTGCCAGCCCCACTCGTTCATCCCTCTCCGTGTTTGTTGTCCCCTCCACATCCCTCCGTCCAGTCAATATGCCTGTTGGCGGAGCCGCCTGGGAGCCAGGGCAGGGAGCTGATCTGGCTGAAAACAACCTCTTGTTTCCTCTTTATTGGCTTGTTTTTAACCCATCCCAGCTCCCTGATCCCCATTGCCGCAGGTGGGGACCCCAACAGAAATACTTGTAAAGCTTGCGGGGTTTCCCCTCTGCGCAGTGTAAATGCTGTGTGGATGTATGAGTCTTGAGGCGCTCCTACGTGGGTGAGGTTTCCTTCCCCTAATTCACACCAAGTTATCGCAGAGTCACCCAGAGGCCAACCTCCCCCTTCTCTCACCTCGTACTGTCTGTAGGATTGACACGACATCGCATGACTGTACCTGGATTCTTCCAAGCTTGCAACCTCTGTTGCAGATCTCTGACAGCACAGTCCCTGCCCATGGCACACTAGTGACACAGCTCACAAATGGAAAATAGCACCAGGAAACTCTGTCCAGGCATGTTATGGGGACCAAAAACCCAGCCAGTCATTGCTAGTCCCACCTTCTGTTTTCAGAACAGTGCTTTCATTTCCCAAATAGGAGCTTAAGTTTGTAATTTTTTTTTTTGACTGAAGTAGGAGGATGTAACTCTTCTGACAGGGCTTCACTGGCAGCCTCACAGTCTCTGCTCAAATTTAGAGAGGTTGCTAATAAAACATCAGCTCCAGCTCTCTGGCAAAAGTCAGCTGAACTTTTCCTATTCATGCACAAGCCACACTACCTTGGAAACAGTCTTTTATGAAACAGGAGAAATGAAAAGCAGAAGTGTAGATAAACAGTGATACACCCCTACCCTTTCACAGCCCAGTCTCCCCAGCGAGGTGCCCTGGGCCAGCAGACTGTTTGCTCCCATGAGGTGCCAGCAAGTCCCCGTCCTTCCGGAGCCACGGCTTCCCTGTGGGACTGGACGCACTTCCCTGAGCCTGGCATTTCTCGGATGCTGCAAGGCCACAGCTCAAGGCTTACCACATTTGCACGTCAGCGGTACCCAGCTCCAGTATTTTGCTGTAAAACATGTTTGCCCTGGCCTCCAAGGTGTTGAGTGCCCTGCATCACCTCCTGCTCCATGGCGGGCTGCTCCGGCGGGCTGGATCACCCCTCGCCTCCTTTCCCTCTGCACCCCCAGATCCCCTGCAACACATGCTGCTTTCCCCCCGCGCTGTGTGGTCTGAGGAGCTGCCAGCTGGCAGCATGTTCAACATCCTAATTTGAAACAACGGGACCTCACCAGAGCCGTGTTCCTGGCACTTATCAGGCGCAGGGAGCGACGTGCTGGGTGTTTGCTCACTGTGGGACGCGGAGATGCTCATCTGCGCAGCCGTGGGCAGTCCGGACCCGCTGACAGCTGCGTGATGCGCAGGACTGCCTCAGGTGAAGCTTTTGCACCGCCGAGTGGTGTGAGGGGATCTGGTCGGGTGTCCCACGTGCTGCCACCATGCAAATAATGAGTGGCAAGTGAAGGTCAAGACGTGAGGTTGCACATCACATGGCAAGGCTGCAGTTTCACACACCACTAGGCACATCTGATAGCTTGCAGGCACTGGAAGGAGATAGTTCATAACTCCCTGTGCTTTTCCGAACCCTTCTTTCCCAGTCCTGGTCCTGGTGCCTCATCCCCACCTTTGCTTCAGCTACAGCACCCAGCAGATCTTTCCCTGAGCCACTCCACCCCCTGAAACGGCAAACCACCCATTTCTGTGGGTTACAGCGGTCTGCAGGAAGAGTCTGAGAGGCCAGAGCTGCTGCAAGATTAATTGCAGGGTGGGAAGCGAAGGGTGCAGCCTCTGCCTGTGGCTGTGAGTTGTGTTCGGCTCGGTGTAGCTGAGGTTGCACTTGGATGGTGCCTGGGTAGTTATGGTGTTGGACTTGAGATCAGTGGTGTCATCCTGTGCAGGTTTTAAATACAGCCAGAAGTCATAGGAGGCTTGGGGAGTATCGCTGTGTTTGCCCTGTGCTTACTCCCGTTCACAGGGATCTGCTCTCAGCCACCATCAGAGGCAGGATCATGTCAACCAGAATTTTTGGTTTGACTCAGTGCAGCTGATCTTATGTTTTGATGAATTGCTGCTCCCAGCTAATTTTGCAAAGGGCACCATGGCTCTCCCCCAAGGCGAGGGGAACGGAGCGGTGATGCATGCTGCAAATCAAGTAAGGGACACCCTGCCAAATCTGTTCCTTTGTCAAGTGATTCAGCAAATGACTACGGGATGGTACAAGTGGGTTTTATTAGGATAGCATGAAAAATTCAGCACTGTAAATGAAAGAAGGATTAGTCCACATGCCCTCAAGACCGTAGCTGGGCAGCGCTTGTTTTCTCTCTCCACCAGCAGATGACCATCAGTCACACACAAACCTCAAGCCTGGATGGCACCAACCTGCTCCAGGGCTTGCAGGGGAGAAGTAGCCTCCTCCTAACATTTCCCAGGGGAGGAGACCTCTCTGCTGGCCCGGGGCATGGCGCGGTCCTTGTGCAGGAGCTCTGCACAGCTGCAGCCCCACGGGCAGTAACTGAGGGGGTCTGAACAGTCTCCTTGCGGCTTGGGTGAGGAGACCGGTCCTGGGGCCTGTGGTGATGCCAAGCAGCACCCCACCGAGTGAGCATCCCATTGGCATCCCCAATCCACCTGGGAAGCTCACACAAGCAAAACCTACCCTGACCTCCTGTATTGCTATCGCTTGAAAGCAACATGGGGCAAAATCTCCAAGATGCAGCTTGCCAATGTCCTGAGTCACCCTGCTGACTGTGGACAGAGGTTGCCACCTCCCAGCGACTGTCCTCTCATCACTCCGTCCTCCACGCCACGGAAAGGTGATCCCACACGAGCAAACACCATCACTCTCATCCTGAAGTCTGTCCACTGCTGCTGCATGTCACTGCTGGTGCTCAGCACCCTTTTCCTGGACCTAGAGTCCATGAGACGTGGTGCTGCCACGCTGAATCTTTGTTATCAATGAGAAATTTAGCAATGTGGCAACAGCTCTGCTCTGAGTCTGTTGTGTTACATGGGGGCTGGAGAGAGTAGGAAGCCAAGATGTATCTGAACTGCCACTTGCAGGACTGGTGGCACACGCCAACCCACACTGCTGGACCCACTGCAGCTTGCACAAGACACTCAGGAGGTGGTGGGGGCGGCAGGCTGGAGCCCTCATTTATGGAAGAATTGGCATCCTGGGACTGATGTGCTACCTTCACCCAGGGTTGTTTCATACAAGTATGGCAGAGGTAGCCATGTGGAAGGCATGAAAGACAGGGTGCATGCACCTTGCAGTGCCACCCAAAGCTCCTGCAGCCTGCACCATTGCACGCACTGCATCCCGTGCTTGGCCTCCTCCAGCAAAATTGCCACTGAATGCAGGCTCAGGGCAGACCTAGATCAGATGTATGCCTCCGGGAGAGCCAGCACAAATACAGTGCCAGCAGCTGCGAAAGTGTGGCTCAGGGCAACACTTTGGCAGGATCCTTAATGCTTCCCTCCCTCCCTTCTGGGCTGAGGAAACACAGAACACAGAGGGTGATGCAGCAATTGTTTCTTCAGCGCAGCCTGTGTTGCAGTTGTTCGATTTATAGTGGAGGTGTAGCAAGCCTAAGAAGGCTATACATCCCAGGAAGCCTCTATGTGGACAGCTTCCGAAACTTCATTCAAACCAGTCTGCGATGGGCCTCGGCAAGTGTCAATTGGACAAGGTTTCATAAAAGTTTCATTCCCAGCATGGCAGTGTTCTTTACTGTTGCTGTCTGGGGTTTTCTAACCCAGATGGCAAATGCTAATTGGCTTTTTCCTATGCTTGACTACTGTAATATGTTTTACACTAACAAGGGATCTAAAGTTCATTACTGGTCCAGTTTCTTGGTCTTTCATTATAAACCACAGTAGAAATTTGTGGGAGGTATGCTTAAGATATCCCTACCATAAATGTACAATTGTGGTATAGCCCTGTGGAAACTGTACAAGGGTACGTAACTTATTCTTTATATTCACCATCTATGTGGGTAAAGCTAAAATTATGGCATATATCCAAAGTTCTTGCACTGGTACGCTGCTTGTTATACCAGGAGACCCTACTGATTACATTGTGGAGTTTATTACTTTACCATTGGCACATGTCTAGTGACATTGAGATTTTGGGTACAGGAGCCTTCCAGGTTGAGGTGTGCCTTGGATGGAAGGTGCAGTGACACCTGAAACAGAGCCAGTGCCAGCTTCTAGCAAAGGACCCCTCTACACAGTGGCTGGGAGGGCAGGAGAGCTGTGTCCCCTGCTCCTGAGGACCTGTCACCATCCTGTGTCTCAAACACTGTAGCCTTGGGGCCGGGATAGGATAAGTTGAGCCTGGCTAACTCACATGCTCCTCTTCTGTGTCAGCACATATTATATCACTTAGGCCGATGCTCTTCCAACAGGTCTCAGGATTTAGTGCAGTTCATATTTGATCAGGCAGATCCCCAAAGAACCATTTGAATAGCAGAGGATATGAGTACAGAATACGAAGGGACCACCTGGGTCATTAAACCCAGTCCCCTGTTGTCCCTGGCAACCACATAATAGACATTTAATCCAGAAAGGCCCAACTACCTCCATTCCCCCTCCCCTGTGTGGCCGGAGCCTGTAACATGATATTAAAGCCATCACTGAAAGCACATTTCTTGCTGCAAAAAGGCAGAGCTCCCAGAAAATGGAAAGTCTCTGGTGTCTTTGGCCATAATATATCAGTAGGAATAACACAGTTCCTAGCAATAGCATTTCACACAGAGCCAGACTTGGCATTTCCCCAAACGCTTTCTCAGACATTTTAGAGATTTATAACTAATAATTGCATAGCTGGATAAATGATTATACTCTGAGGTTTTGTCTTAGCTTTTTTCTTATAAATAAATCCCTTATTCACAAGCTATATTAAACACCTGTCAGTAGTATAAGGTGCATTTCACACCGGTGACTCGCTTATTTCCTGCGCGGGTACATTGATTTTATTTCCATTATCTGTACTCTTTTATTTATGCAATTATCAGACCCGTCCTTCATCAGAAATACATCTATTCTATGTGTATAGATGTATATCACTCTATTGGAGATGATTCACATACACAAACACACATGCACAAAGGGTTACAGAGAAGTGGGTCAGCACAAGGCAGAAACCCATCACGAAATGATGGAGCCATCCTAAATTGCATCTGATTGCCCTGAGTGAATGCTGAGATAGAGCAGAGCTATAACAGAGCTATAGCAGACCATGTTGTCCTACTGAAGGAACACTCTGAAGGAAGAGCAGTGACTCCCAACAACAAACTCGAATCCTGCAGAGGAACTGTTGGTTAATGTCTAGAAATACTTTCAGAAGGTCCTTCTAGGAAGGGGAGGATTCAGAAGGCAGAGAGAGCTATTGCAGCACTGAGATCTCACGGGACCTGGTGTTAGCAGGTATGTATTAAGCATCTAAGAAAGTGAGGGATAAAGAAAACAGAAAGAGCAGCATTAGCAATATATTCGCCTCTCTGAAATGTACACTGTTCCCATTTCATTCTTGGTGCGCCCAGAAGTTGCACAACTACTTAGAGTCAAGGACAGGAAAATAGATATCAGGTTAGATTTATAAAAGGACAGGCACCCTCAGCCCTGGGAATGGATGAGCACATCGCCTTTCGTCAACTGGAGGCAAATTTATGGGAGGGAGGATGTGGGAGGCTAACGGGGCTGTTGCTCTCCCCCACCCCGTTACTGGTGCCTGGTGTGGCACGTGCGGTGCATCATGTCAGTGGGGCTCTGCTGCCCCTCATCACTACCGCAGCCATATCTGGCCCCATTTTAATTTCCCCCACTGTCAGTCCCTCGTGCAGCTTTGTCTCCTCTCCCTGTCTTCACTCTTCTCCTGAGTGAGATGAAATCGCTCTTCCAGTTTAGGGAATGGAGTTTGCAGCCCACAGGAATTAGCATCTCCATTAGCACACCCCCCATTAGCAGGGGGATGTGCTGGGGGGGGGCAAGCAAGGCAAAAGCTGTCCAGGAGCAGACTGACTCTTACATAAACAGAAATGTAAACTCAGAAGACCCAGCAGATCCAAAAGCCTGTGTTTTCTCTGCACTTGATTTTCTTCCCATTTTATGCCAGTTGGGTGCTGTTGTGAGCTAAAGCCAATGGAGCTGCAGCAAGCGGGGCAGGGAAGACCTGCCACCATTACTGAATCCCAGGGCAAAGACTGGGTATAGCCAGCATGCACATGAGACCACTTGACCTCATTAGTGAATACTGGGCTCAATTTTGTGTCAATCAACTTGATATCATGGTTGCGTCAGGACACAAGAGCAAGTAAAGACACTGGCTTTGGGCCCAATGTCTCGTGCTTCATCTCTGACCCTGGGCAAGAGTGACAGATTACGTGCAAGAGATATTTCTTAGCGACACTAATTTCTTTTTGTCCACCTGAAGACCTTTGCCACAACACCAGCAAGTACCAATAGTAAAGCAGGTAGATAAACATTGCTTTTTCTGTGTTTATTCTAAGTCACGAGGAAAGGTTTGGGGACTTCACTTTCTAATCAACCCACATGGAAAGAAACGTGGAAACTGCCAATCCTCCCTCCCCCCCAAGTCTCTAGGTCAAACCAAAACTTTGGCAACCCTATAGGAGACATGTTTTCTAGCTAAAAATTTTGATGCTTCTGCCCATACACATTTCCAATGAAAGGGCCCAGAAACATCCCAAACTATGTATCAATCAAGTCTTTTCAATATGCTCAGTAGCTATTTCTGAACCCTGTAAGAAATTTTGTTGGGGGTGAGCTACCAGGCAGGTTGCACGTGGCTGCAAGTGGAGCCTGGCAGAGTGCAGAGAGGAGAAGGCGAGCATGGAGAGAGCCCACTGGACACAACAAGGTATTGCTGTACAGCTGGGGATGTTTAATGCGAGTGTTAACACCTAATACGCAGATCATTTGGGACACAGGAGACTGTGGGTTCAATTTTACTTACTATGGAAACCCTTCACTCTGGAAATGTTTGGTGCATGTAGATTTGTTTAGCAGACCTGTGGAGAAAGCTGAAGGGTGAAGTTTTATCATCTCTCAGGGCTGCTCAATCTATAGGATTTACTTTCAACAGTTAGTTTGTATCTGTGACTCTCAGCCAGAGAATAGGGCAGAGCTGTGGGCAGTGAATGTGAATTCTGAGCGGCTCTGGGCTTGGGAGGAAGAGAGGCAGAAATCTGGATAGTTACAGCCTTTGGAGAGACCTATGGAACAGCCATTTTATAGGCTGGTTGCAAACTTCTACAAATTTGAGTAGTGGCTACAGATTTCTGTTCTGCTGAAAGCCCTGATGACACAGGCAGGAATTTATCACAGCAGCAGGGCAGCTTTGAGCAGCTCTTATGGGTGCCCTCCTCCCTCAGCTGTACTGTGTTTGTGGGAGGACATACAGATGTGTCCTACAAACTTATGCAGCTTTTGAATAATCTTGAAAAAAGAGAGGGGAGGGGTTATTCCTAGTCCATGTCAGTTTGCTTGTTTGGCCTATGGTGCTGTCCCAGAAATGATAGTAAATGTTCAGCTGTGGAGTGGCCATGAGCAGTTAGCAGCACAAGCTGCTGAAGCTGGCACTGCTGCAAAGAGAAATGTTTGTAGACCCACAGCTTGAAAAGTTAAAACTTTGCCCAGTACTTCAGCAAAGGACTTAAACTGGTATATGGGGCAGCAATGTAAAGTAATAATGCAGACAAATCATTTTGTCCCCACCTTCCAATTTCTAAAACATGATCACATCACACTTGTTATTGAAAACAAAATATCCTTTCTCGGTAGATCTACATCTTAGATGGCATCATCAATTCAAGGATTCTTCCAGCTCCCCATGAGATTTCAACCAACAGATGGCAGCAACCCTATTCCTAATGGCACTACTGCTACGATTTTTGTTCTCATCAAGGCACATGGTTGCCAGGTTTCCTGGGATGCTTCGGACCTCACGGATCAGCTTATGGTCAGAAGGGCACCTGTAACAGAGCAAGCAACTGTGAAACACAAAGAGTCGCCACTGGCTGCACTCTCCGTTGCGTTCTTGGGGACAGGATGGCTTAAATGAGACTACAGATGCCCCAGAAAGCACGGCTGAGTCCTACCAGAGACATCAGACACTGCAGCCCCACTGGCTGCGTGGCAGCTGACATTCAGCGTCACTGGATTTTCATACACGAACTCGGCGTGGTTTATGTAACTCATTTATTTACGCACTGCCTCCAACCTGTTCGTGAAACAGCGCTTGGCACAAAGCACGAGTAGGTGGTCCTTTTCATCAAACACTGCAGGCACTTCTCACTTCTCCTGGCTCTTCGCCACTTGTCCTGTAAAGGCATTTGGCCATTCACAGACAGCCACAGGCTTTTCCCTCCAACAAACCACTTGAAACTCAATCTCCTCGTATAAAAGTTTTCTTTCTCAGCCAGCATTTACATTTTGCATGGGCTCTTTATTTTAAATGTACAGTTAAGTTAGCCATGTACATCAATGGTATAAAATTCATTTTTGTGTGGACATCCAACAGACTCCCCACGTCTCTCGTACACATTTTGCTGTATGTGCAACATATAGCCCCAGGGCTAGACAGGGCTTGCCAAAAAATTTCCTTGGCCTACCACACTGTGCTGGTGAAAGGATTCGGTGGATTTGAGAAGCAGGAGGGGGTTGGGTGCTGCAGGGCTGGCCCTGCCTTGCTGAATTCGCTTTCTTCTTCCCAGCGCCACCGTGATGGTCATCTGCCTCTCCTGAGCACTGGTCATTGCTTAGCGGGTGCTGCACATCTCATGGTGCAAGAGGAAGCATGGGGATGAATAGGAAAAATGTAGCTGGGAAGTACTGAGGAGGAGACTGGATACATGGGAGAGCGGGGGCAGGAACAGGCATCCTTAGGCTGGAGTTACCTCCCCACTCATTGGTGTGCTCCTAATTTGAACCAAGGCCTCAAGCAAATGAACAGCGATTTCAGCAAGCAGAGAAAGGGAAAACCTTGAGAGAGACAGCAGGTTTGCTGGCCGTGTCCTAAGCCCTGCATCCATCACCCATACAGTATAGGCCTCCTTAATGTGAAGGGTGCTGCAAGAAAAGCCTGTACAAAATAAGGACAGCGGCTGCCAGTGGGCACACAACGGGGCCGTGCTGAATCCGGCTCTTACTGGAGTGCTGGACAACAAGAAGGACTTCTATGGATATATCAGCAGCAAAAGGGAAACTGTGGGCCTGCTGCTGAAGTGGGGAGGGGACCTGGTGACAAAGGACATGGAAGAGGCTCAATGCCACCTTTGTCTTGGTCATTCCATAAGGCCTACCTTCAGCAATCCCAAGCCCCTGAGACTAATGGGAACATCTGGAGCAAGGAAGACTCACTCTCACTGGAGGAGGATCAGTTTAGGGAACATTTAAATCAACTAGACATATAGAAGTCCACGGGACCCAATGGGAGGCACCCACAAGTGCTAAGGGAGCTGGCCAATGTAGTTACAAGGCCACTCTCAAATATCTTTGAAAGGTTGTGGTGATCAGGGGAAGTTCCTAAGGACAGGGAGAAAGCAAATATCACTCCTATCTTCAAGAATAGCAAGAAGAAAGATCTTAGGAACTACAGGCTGGTCAACCTCACCTTAATCCCTGGGAAGATGATGGAGCAAGTAATCCTGGAAACCATTTCCAAATATATGAAGAAGAACAAGGTGACTGGAAGAAGTCAGCATGGATTTATGGGGGTTATGAAGGTGAAACCCTGTTTGGTCAGCCCAATAGCCTTTTAAGATGAAATGACTAGTGGATGAGGAAAGAGCTGTGGCCTTTGTTTACCCTGATTTTAGTCAAGTCTGTTTTCACAGACAAACTGATTAAGTACAGGCTAGATACGTGAATGGTAAGGCAGCCTGAGAACTAACTGAACTGCTGAGTTCAGAGGACTGTGATTAGTAGCACAAAGTCCTGGTGGAGGCCAAGCACTAGTGGAGTACCCCAGGGTTCATGCTGTGTCCAATACTGTTTAACAACTTTATAATTGAACTTGATGATGGGACAGAGTGCATCCTCAGCAGGAGGGTTTGCAGGAGGGTTTGATGCACCGGCTGGTTGTGCTGCCATTCAGGGGGACCTTGAAGAAATGCAATGACAGGGATCTCATCAAGTTCAACAAAGAGAAGTGCCAAGCTTTGCCCCTTGGGAGGAATAACCGTATGCACCAATACGCACTGGGGACCAACCAGCGGGAAAGAGCTTTGCAGAGAAGGGACTGGGAGTCCTGGGAGACACCCTGGGAGACCACAAGCTGACCATGAGCCAGCAATGCACCCTTGCAATAAAGATGGCGAGCCATCTGCTGGGCTGCACTAGGAAGAGTGTTGTCAGCAGGTCAAGGGAGGTGATCCTTCCTCTCTGCTCAGCCCTGGTGAGATACACCTGGGGTGCTGTGTCCAGATCTGGGATCCCCAGTATGAGACATGGACATACTGGAGAGAGTCCCTTGAAGGACCATGAGGATAATTAAGGGATTGGAATGCCTGATGTGTGAGGAAAGGCTGAGGGAGCTGGGACTGTTCAGCCCAGAGAAGGGAAGGCTCAGGGGGATGTTATCAATGTATATAAATACCTGATGTTGGGAGAAAGTCAAGAAGACAGAGCCCGACTCTCTTATTGGTGCCCAGTGAAAGGTCAGGAGGCAATGGGCACAAAAGGAAATTCCATTTAAACATAAGAATTACATTTTTTTACTCTACGAACACTGGAACAGGTTGCTAGGAGAGGTTGTGGGGTCTCCATCCCTGGAGATATTCGAAATGCAGCTGGACATGGTCCTGGGCAACCAACTTTAGGTGGCCTTGCTTGAGCAGGGGTTTGGACTAAGTAATCTCCAGGTGCCTTCCAACCTCAACCATTCTGTAATTGTTTTATTCTTTAAATAATCCTGTTTTCAAGGTAAGCCAAATGCATATTTTTCCTGAAGTGAGAGCTGAGGCCAAGAAATGACACAGAAAGATGAATCAGTGGAATCTTATGATTTTAGAAAATGTTTTTAGTGATTTGACTGTTCCTTAAAGTAATTGTTTGATTAAGCCTTGTTGTAACTTTATTCCTTGGAAACTGAAAGCCTGCTGAATTCCAATCCACATAAAAATTAGCCCTGCCGATACCCCAGGCACCAGACCAATAACCTTCCTCCTCCATCACCATTTGGGCTAAAGAAAATACATTAGGCATCTTAATTAGGTATATGCAGTCATCTTGGAAGGCACATAGAAAATGACCTAATCCAGAATTAGCTCACCGAGTCTGGATTCTGTGGGGATTTTCTTACGCTCTCGATTATGCTGCAAACATTAGTGTACCTCTGCAAAACACCTCTGAAGCTGACAAGAATTCTCAAGCACACACATGGCTGCAGTGTCCTTGTCCCTCTGGTCTTGTCACCGGTCTGTGTTTTGCCACTGCGGTGCCCTCGCAGCGGGAGCTGTCTGGATCTCTGCTTGTGCGTATCCCAGGCACAACAGGACCCTCTTGACTCTGCTGTGCATAAATACATCAAATTTCTGCTCTCCATTTCATTTATGCCATCCCCAGGGGAGCGTTAGTGGTGCTTGCCTCAGAAGATGGATAAGAGAAAGCTTACCTTATCAGCCCTCACTCAAGGATCAGGTACAGCTGTAATCTCTGCACTTAGAGGAGGACAACACTCAATACCCATTGCAGAGCCTCTCTGCACACGGAGGGAGGGAGATAGGGACATGCATGGCTGGGTTGTTCACAGAGAGAAAGGAGGTGAGAGAAATGGGTACACATGTGCAGCCCTAGAAGATGTTTCATTTGGTTTTGTTCTTTTGAGCAAAAACAAAGCAAATATAAATCAAACTAAACATTCCAGCTTCTACAGGTTCACTGAAAAACAGCCCAACTGTAATAACAACAAATCATACACAGTGCATAGCTCGTTTTTCCTTCCGTAGGTTAACCAGAGAAGGTCACAGCAATCATGTTTAATAAAAGAAGGTTTCCCTTATTTTCTGGCACTGGCTCTGAGCAATTGGCCTGTAAAAGCTGCCTTCAAAATCACTCCCAGGTTATTCTGTCTCTTTTCTGCTCAACATTCTTTGAGGCATTTGCAGCCAAGTAGATTATTTCTCTTTTTTAAAAAAAATGAACTGATTATATTAATTTAGCTCAGATTTCAACCAACACACGTTATAAGTCTCTGCAGATTGTATATTAGCATGGGAATTTTGAATACACATAACTGAAATATATTACATTCAAATAAAGTCTCAAGAGGGCAGCTTCAAATTCTGGTTTAATTCTACTGCTTTTTTTAAAGTCTCTGCATGATATGAAAATAAGTCACTGGGAGAGACTCTCCCTACACTGATGAACTAGCTCACTGATTTCTCCTAATGGTACCTTGTATTTTTACTTTGACAGCTACCCCCGAGCATTTGGTTTGATTATCAGCAGATCCTTAAGACTCTCTAATCCTGGCTGTAAGCGGCCTGCATGGTGAAGACGGTCTGTATTTTATGCCTTGCCCATCACCTAGCACACAGCCACTTCTCCGTCCCTGTTGAGCTACATCCATCCTACCCGAGAGCAACCACGCTGACCAGGCACCCAGCCTCGCCGCCGGCTCTCCGGCAGCTCCACTTGCAGGATGCCCCCACCAGCCCCTTCTCAGGATGGCAGCAGGCTCTGCAGACATCTTTACTTCTCGTCTGGAAACCCCATCCTTGGGGTCTTCTTCACCAGGACTGCTGCTCTGCCAGGGCTAGCAAGTGCCAGCAGGCCCGCGGAGTCTGGTTAATGCCCACAGAGAATGACTCACGCGGGCACAGCTGTCACTGCCGCCTACCCAAGGAATGGAGAGCCCTGGTAAGGGCTGCAGCTTGTCCTAAAAGCAGTGCTCGCAGGGAGTGGGTGGTCGCGCCTGTGACATGCCACCGCCGTGGGCTCCTCGGGAGACTGGCCATGCATGAGCCTCAACCGTAAGCGACACTACCCTTGGGGCAGCCTGGTAGTTGCTGGGTTGAGATGCTGGACACCGAGACGGCATCTGGAAAAGAAAGGGAACCAGGCAGGCGTTTCCCAAGCCAGTGCTGTCCTGCTCTGATGCCCTGCCGGGAAACACCCACCTCAGGCCCCCCAGCAGCTGAAGGGCAGAAACTGAGGCCCTACACCTTCCTGTTACCCCAGACCCACCTACCAGCTCAGGTCCTGCAAACAGGCAGGGGTCTCCTAAATGTCTGTGCCCTTGCCTCCCTGGCACTTCTCTAGCCTAAAGCAACCCACAGGCTGGGGGGACTTCTGCTTCCCCTCCCTCAGCCCCATTTGCCTGTCTAGTAATAGAAAAAACCCCACACTGTTAGTCTGTCTTTCAAGTCAGCTGGATGCAGCTGAGCTGTGGGAGCTGGGTGCTCCTTTGGAGCCTCTGAGGGCATGGTGTGAGAAAAGGAAGACAACCCTTCATGTGTCTGTGCCTGCGTTTCCCCATCCTAAGGATGTCTAGATCCCATAGATACCCTTCTTGCTTGGAAAGTTTTAGGGGGAACTGCAATCCAGCAGCCCCGGTCCACAGAAATCAGCCTTCATCTACTGTTGATCTGCATTTCTCACCCCTGCTGCCTCTACCCCAGCAGCTAAAGTTTCCATCCCAGCCTGGCCCAGGTGTGGACCTCACTGCTTCTGACCCCAAGTCAGTTCCCCTCCTGCCTGCGCTCTGATCACTCACCCCTACTCGTACACCAAGCTCCTGCTCCAGCTCCTGTGGTTCACGTGCTCTAGCTTGCAAATGAACATTGTCTGCATCAGGAATTTTAATAGAAATTAGCCAGCAGAAGAGACTGAAGGATGCTTCTAACTCTTCAGGCCCTAAGGAACTCTACAGAAATGAAATATTTCAGAAATTAATTAAATGCATGTACATTGTTCTTATCCCTAATATTCAGGTTTATCAGCCAAGACTGATCACCAGGCTGTGCCCTTGTATTGGTAAGCCCCATCCAGAGGTGGGAAATTGGGAAATGGCATGGCTACAGCACAAGGAAAGTGCTAGGAATCGTAGCACCCTATGAGCAGGAAGGTGGGGTAGGGAAAAGCCGGCAGGAGAAACACTCCCCTTACTGAAGTCAGTTAGAAACAGCTCCCAGACACCATTAGGATGTTTCCAAGAAGGCAGTATGGTTTACCAGAAAAGGCCAGGAATGCCAGCATGGATTAGCCAGAGAAGGATGGTTACGGTTACTTAGAGAGCTGGTGAAGAAAGCTTGCTGTTGTGAAAACAAAGGTACCAAACTCATCTCTGCCGAAAGGGTGGAGGGAGCTGGGGGGCTGGCATGATCAGGCAGACACAACAGCATTGGCAGCCATGGTGTGGGGTGCTGGCAGTCCTGGTAACACAGGCAGACAACACTGGGCAGAATACAAAACCGATGAGCTACAGACTGCAAAGACCTGGCAGAGCCTATGTGTCTGAAGGCCATGGAGAGGGCACACCACAGCCTCAGAACAGACCCTCACTTTGTAGGGTCATTTCTGACTGGCCTGAGATGGGGATCCATGCAAACAAGTCAATAGATGTCATTGCAATGCCTTCAATCTCAACTGGAAGAGCAGCAGCATGACAACAAAGTCATTCTATGTACGTATCCCTCTGAAACCCCAGCACCCTCTGAAAGATGCTAAGCAAAGACTCCAAACTGCTTAGGGTTTCTGAGAAAGAATTTAAATATTCACACAGGCAATAACACCAGGGTTTAGAAGGGAATAGGATATTACAGTTAATTAATTTTTGATGCTACAAAGTGCTGTTATTCTACTCCAAGCCACAACAGGACATCTGAAATCATTGTCTCCTACAACTCTTAGTGATAATCTGGAGGAAAAATGCTAACAATGCTCAGGTATATATGTTCCAAGGTGTGCTAGTCAACTGATTTTTTTCTACCAGACAGATGTTTTGGAAAGTAGGAGGGACCTTTCAGGATAGCTGGACAGAGAAAATAACTTTGAACTGATTAATCTGAATTTTTTGGGATGTATGAAAACAAGTAGGTTTATGGAATAGAAGTTTTGCTGTTTCCAAAAGGATAAACTTTGATAAAATGAGGAGAGTTACTTAAAGCTTTTAATAACTAAAGGGCTTGACTGTGAAAAAGGCTGAGAGTATCTTTACTGTAATGATATAAAAACTATATATATTAACTATGCTAAGTTTGTGCTCTAACCAAAAAGGAAAGGTCTCCATGGTCAACTGGATGACCAATTATCATTTAAAAAAAATATTGGGAACAAGGAAAGAGACTACTGAGAGTGAAAGGAAGACATGAGCAACAAAGCAGGCCATTTCTTGTTGGTTCAGAAATACTGGGAAGAAGGTAAATATTGCCAAATACCAAGCTGAGTTAGAAACTGAACAACAAAATAAGAAAAACATGGCAAAAGGCTCCTAGAGCAAAGGGGGCTGCTTGCAGTCAGTACAGGGTAAAGAGAGATTGCCCAGGTATAGCCCACAAAACTAACACCCTTTTATAGACCCGTGCTGAGGAATTATCTGGAATACAGCATACAATTCCCATAGATCAACTTCAGGGAACATCTGAAGTGGAACAAGTCCAGAGTGTAAATACGAGAGAGAGAGAAGAGCTCTTCTAAATGGGAAACTGGCTGCAGATGAGTCCTGGCTGGAAATCAGAGGACAGCTTCCAGCTCATAGAGGAGAGAGGTTCTGTAAGAGTTTTTCAGGAAAGGTAGTAAGAACAAGTAGGTTAAGTTTGAGTCTGGCTTCTACAAATCTTTTCAAAGTACTCCTGAAGGTGACAGCATATTTCTGATGCTTGAAAGTGCAGAGCACTGGCTGCAACAGACCAAATGTTATCATCAATGCAAATAAACTTACACAAACAAATTGTAAGAAGGTTCAGCTCCAATGAAAGAAACATGATATTCTCTCTTAAACTTTTTCACTACATGTCAAATAGAACTATCATGTTGATAATTTTTTTATTCAAGTATTTCAACCCAGGGGGTAGAACACAGAATTCCACTGGGAATCTCTTACGCAGTGTGGGGACACATTTTCCCTCCCTCTCCACCAACACACAATGACGAGAGGGATGTTGCTCCCTCTCAGGGCTCTGATTAAAGAATAACAGTTCTGACCTGGAAGGCACAGCAGGCCCTTTTCTGCCCTGAACTGTGCAGCACTTTCCCTGCACTCGCCTCATTGCGCTGTGGTATTACTGGCAGTGACAGAGCCGAGCCCCAGGTTGGCATCGCAGGAATACTGGTGGGGGAAATAAGGAAGGAGAGGGCTCAGCTCTACCATGGCCGCAGACCAGAAACTCGGGTGAGCGGCACAGCAGAAAGGCAGGCCTGGGAGAAACTCTGTCATGCTTTTTCAGACTAATTTGGTTTGGTCTCCTGGTTGTCATTGCAGTGTCTTCCACGCTCATTTAAAAATACATTTATGCAGGCTGAGCAGTGACTAAAGTGGCGCGAGGCAGTCTGACGTGCCACATGAGGTACAACAATAGCAGCATGCCCAGGCTTTCTTCTTTCCCAGCCGTGCTCCTGAAGTCGCGGTTTTGGCGTTGGCCGTCAGGACATGACTCCAGAGGTGCTGGTGCTTCCGAACTGAGCACAGTCCAGCTTCCCCGTGCTTGGTGCCTCCAGCCGCTGCGTGGGCAGCTGGGGGCTTGCTGACAAACCACCTTGTCCTGCTCTTGGCTCTGTCTCATGCACTATTTAGTTGTCTTCAGTTAAAAACTGTGCTTACATAATTAATAGTAAAACAAGCTTTTCAGGGAGTTTTAGCTTAATTATGTCCTTAAAACTTACATACTTTAGCTCTTAGAAAGAATACTTCCTTGTATAAAACCACAACACAATAGTGAAGTCCTCCGGCCTTCAGTCTCATGTATCACAAGTTCCTTAAAATCCAGCTAGCTTTAGAAATAAAACCTTCAGTTATTTTACATTAGAAAGAAAAAAGCTTAAGGAAAAAAGTGGAAGCATGTTTTTGCTGCATGAACAGTCTGTGGACATTGGTTGGTGCTCAAAAACCTCTTTCTGAAATGTTTAATGTGAATTCTTGGTAATATTGTTTTGCTTCTATCACATATGCTCCATCCGTAAGATTTGAGTCATTCTCGAAGAAAACAGGAGGGTCTCCATGGTGACAAACTCCTGTGGTCTGGAAAAAATGCGACAACATTTTCTCCATATCCTAACATTTTTATTTTGTGATTTTTTTTCCCCCAAAGCTGAGTTTACAATGATAAAGACATAAGAGCATGGGTTTTAATATTCAGTATAAACGAAATCTTCCTGAATGTGCAAAGAAACTGTCGTCTCTTATGTACACCTGAAAAAAGTTGTCAGCATGCTCCTATGTAGTGAAAACTCTCCAGGAGGTAACACAAACTGCTGCAGACTCACCCACACAGGAGCTACCAGAGCTGGAGAATGTTATTTCCTTAGCCTTCCCTTATGAAAAATTAACACAGAAACATGTCTCTCATAGATCCTACCAAGATGGAGATTGTAGCATTTTATGTGTTTGTATACCCTAGTGAGCGATGGCTGTAAGGCTGCTCTGAGCAAGCGGAGTATTGGGAAGCCGCTCGAAGGGGACCAGGGCTTTGCGCCCCGCTATGGTGCCAGCAACACTCAGAGGCCCCTCTCGCACCAAGGACCCGCTGTGCAAAGGTCTGTACAAGCCACTGGAGGAAATGGACCATTTTTCCCAGAGGCCTCACATTCCTAGTGATGAAATTTGAGCCATTTTACCCAAATCACTGGAAATTGTGGAAGACACAACATCCATCCAAGTTAGGGAAAAAACCCAGCCTCTTGTACTTCGCACCAGCTTGGAACAGGTCTGTCTCAAAAATATCATGAGATGCAACTGTGATTTTTACACAGACTCAACTCACATTATATACGCAAAGTAATTCTAGCAGTTGCCTTGTTGTTGGTACATCGCATAAACTGTGTGAATAAAACTATTTGGGTTTTTAACTGGAGGTTTATGGTGCAAAATAGCTGGCAAAGAAAGTCCAATTGTGTTTTGCTCTTCCAGTGCTCTGTACTCACACTGATACTGTTAAAAACATGCCAGGACTTTCAAATCCCCCTTAGGACAGGATCCAGCTGAGCTTATACATTTTCTTATTGCTCCCAACATGTTAAACAGCAAACTCATTTATATTACTGCTTCTTGTAAATATAGAGATCATGCTTTTCTCAGTAAATTGCTTTTCATGTGAAGTTTTCTTCAGTATCTGTAATTATGAAAAGGTTGCACAACCAGTTCCCTAAGAAAATGGCCTTGGCTTTCCCTAATCTTACACAGGTTTTATAACAGAATATTTATATTTATTCAGTAGGGTAGCTCCTGATTTATGCTGGTTTGTTACTGAAAAAAAAAAAAAAAAAAGAAGGGCCAGTGAATTATAGGTTAAGGTTTTTACACTTTGATTTCTGGAAAAAAAATTCTTGAACAAATGAACAATTTGTAAGAGTGAAAATGAGTAACAGATAAAATACATTTGTCAAGGACAATCTGTCAAATTAATCCACATCTCTTCTGGGTGATAGGTCTTGTGAGTAAGGGAAAAGAAACAGAAGTTAGGCATCTAGAATTCAGCAAGCTTTCCTCTGTCTTAAGTGGTGTTTTCATTGGCAGAACAGGGAAACACGGCCAAAATGAAACTGTGACTACAAGGTGCAAAAGTACCAGACTGCAATTATCAAAGATTAGCTCATCACATGAGAGGATATATTGACTGGAGTACATCTGCCGCCTGTCCTGAACTCAAGTCCATCGTGCGCTTTTGTTAGTCACCCGGCAGTAGCACCGAGCACGCAGGCAGGAAACCTGCCCGGCACAAAATGCAGGCTGCAGTTGCTTGATGCCTGTCCAGTGTGGCATTGGTACCGCTGATCCTGCCATCCTGCGGTGGGGGGATGAGCTAGACCTGCTCTTGGGCAACTACAGTAGCTCACCGCTTTGTTAACGGTTCTTTCCCAAGAAAGAACTCTCAGCAGCGAGCACTGGTTGTGTTAGTTCTTCTTTGCTCTCAGCAGTGGTGGTAAGAATTTAGCATCGGTCAGCACTAAAGCTGTCACTGACTTCAAGGGGAGTGATGGTGCACTGCTCCTGTCACCATTGCTAGTGGGCTCAGTTCAGAGGTCTGAACATAGGGTTCATAGGGCGTGTGAGATGTGTGGGGTTGGCAGAGGTTGCACAGCACTCAAATCCTTCTGAAGGAGCAGCTAACTGGGGTGCCCAGGGCATCTCAAACAGCACTGGATGCCAATGCTGAGGTAACACATCCAGTGGAGCCTAGCAGGCACCTCTGTTTGATCATTTGAGTCCCTCTTTAGACTGTGCTGATGGTACCAATTAATCTCCATTGACTGTAATAGCTGAGATTCCTGTCTCACATATAGACCCCTACATTTTTTCTTACGTTATGACTCAACAGCTGAGTCATACTTCAACTGCTTTTTGTGGAAGTTTTATTGGACATTCAGTAGTATAGGTCCAATACCACACTACTAAAAAGAATAAGAGTTTTGCCCTACCCTTCATAGATGGAAGAGGCTTTCAAGTCTTGGGCACAAGGTTCGTTTTATGGTTCTACTGTTATTGACAAATGGAAAATATTAGTTGCTATTAATTGTTTTCTCCCCATTATCACCAAGAACTTTACAGACAGGGATAGGTAATCCTGCCTTTCTCCAGACACAGAAATAGCAACACCAAGACTTCCTCCCAGATACATGGAAAACCAGTGCAAAATTGAGAACAAGACCACATGATTTTCAGCACATCCACCCACTAAGTCTTGCTGACCTGTGAAAAATTTTAATTGCAAATTAAACTTTTTGCTGATCTAATAGAAATCTGCATTAAATTTCTGTGCACCAAAACCCAGAAGCAATAAAGAAAAAAAGATGCAGAAAGAGGAGAGGTTTTAACCTACTGCATATGTATTCAAAGTATCATTGCTGTCTTGCACTAATAATCAAGGATTCCGGCTCTGGACTCTTCACTCACATATGTTTAGGATCACATCATGTTAAATGGAAAAGCGTTGGTGTCTCCCTTCCCTCTTTCATTACATGAGGTTTGATCGCGTTGTGTGAATGTTTGACCCCCAAGTGGAGCAGAATCAGGCAAGAAAAGAGCAGTCCTTCTGCCATGCTTAAAGCATTCATGTTCATTAAGATCACGGTGGGGCATAAGTACAAAAATGGAGGCTTCCAGCCAAGCAAAATACATTGTAGAATATTGAGAAATTGTGAGTAATGAGGTGTATGATCCAGCATCACTCAGCTTTCTCATTTCCAAATTGCAATGAGATCTGAAATTGCCCACTTTCACATCATTTACTGAGGATTAACAAGAAGATCCATTCTCTCTCACATTGTGCTCCCTAGAGAATTTCTAAATCATGTGATTTTGCCATTGTGGTCCTGTTCTGCTTTCAGAAGTGTTTCTGGAAAAATGTCTATTGTCCCCAGATGCCTGTTAATTGTGCTCAGTTTACTATGAAATGATTGTTTTTTCTTCCAATGGCTTATCCTGCAAATCAAACAGAGATTGGCTCATCCATCTGAGCTCACGCTTTCTTGCACATTAACAACAGTGCAGAAGAAAGCTAAATTATGCCCACAGTTATTGCAGGCAGTCATGGTCTTCCAGCTAATCTCAGAGTAATGTCAGTGGAATCCCATTATCTTCAGCAGTAGAGATTAGGCTGAATTAAGCAGCTATTTTCCACCAAGTTCCTCCTCCACCATTTACTGAATTTGTGGGGCTAATATATAGTATTAACAACTTTCCAACACAGCCTGGATTTAGTGCTTCAATGAAGCACACATTTTCTTGACTACTTTTACAGTGTACTTGTGCATTCAAAAAGTGGGGTGTTGAGAGCAATGCAAGCAGACAAAATTCATCCACATCTGACTTCAGCAGTGCAGAATTATCCCGTTTAAAGATGGTATATATAAGCCATCATCAATCTGATTAAAACTGACCATGAACAAGGCCAGAAACTGGAGGTCTAGCCATCAGAACAGTTTTCTTCCAGAAATATTAAGTGTGAAATTAAGAGTAGCCCAAACTGAATGAATTGAGTGAATTGAGAGTAACCCTGGTCCTTCGTGAGGGCTGCAAGAGCGGCGTGCTCCAGCCTGCCCGTCAACGGACAGCCTCTGGAGGTGACTCCAGGTACGAAGGCTGCCTGCGCACGCATGGAGACCGCCGGCTTCCCACCCCCCCACCTGCCTGCACCTCCCAGCCCCTGGCCGCCGGGCTGCTGGGACAGCGTTAGAGCTGCTGCAGGGAAGCATACGCTGCTCATGGCTAAATACTCTCCTTTTTTGATTAAACTGCTGTTTCATCTGGGCTGGTAATTTGCACTTCTAAAATACAGATTCCAATGAAATTAAAAAGGAATACCAAAGTAACTACCAATTTATGTGAAAACAAAAAGATCAGCAGAACCTAAAACCTATGATACATCTTGAACATTTCAGCATGCACACAAAAGTTAGAAAGGTATCCCTAAAAAACTCCAACTGCTGCTGTAACAGAAATATGTTCATAAACGATCAAGAAAGTTGTAATTGGGTATTTAGGCATTTGCAGACTAATTTGCCCCCAGAGCACTCAATTTCCTCTCCTTCTCAATTTTCTTTAACTGTAATTTCATTTCAATTCCTACTCACTGTAAGACCCACACGGCATTAGCTATAGTTGTATTCAAGGAACCTGCCTGTTTGCCAAAGGCTCTTCTGAAGTTGGTTACAACCTACTTTGTGCCAAAACATGTTCAATAGCTCAATAATCTATTAGTCATGTTAAATAGAAGTATCTGAGCATGAGCGCTCGGACATTTACATTTCAAGAAAGCATTGGCAGCACTGGCGTAAATATAACCATAACTCAGTTTTCCTGGAGTTAAAATTCTCCATTTGTTTTTATTACACATGGAAAAACTTAAATGTATTCTGAGTTTAAAACACCACCCCTGCTACTGCTACCACAGATCAAAATTGCACTCACTTAGATAGCACATGGGAAACCTCTGTTATCAGGGAGGTTGTGTGGAAGGGAAGAAAAAAACCTGAAAGGCTTCAAGACTGCAGAAGTTTGTAAGCTGGGAAACCCATGTCTCTTTAAGATGCTCTCTGTGAAAGCTCAGAAAGCTCCTTCTCAAATTAATTTTGCGTACTTCTAGAGACCACTAATGGATGTGAACACTGATGTTTTCTCTGGCAACTGCGAATAGAGGATCATGAATGAAGTCTTACTGGAGCTGGCTGCAGGCCCGTGCGGTCTAGCTAAGCAATTAAAATACCTAGATAGTGCACTCAGTGCGATCTGTACAATTACTGTGTCTTCTTACCGGCTTGTAATCTTGAGACTTTCCAACAACAGAACCTCTGTTCTGGCTTTTGAACACAACCAAATAGCAGCAATTCATTAAAAGACTTGTTAGGTTGACTAGAATAGATTCAGTGTTGTGGTATTGCTTTCACACTGTGAAATCAATGAAACCTTTCCAAATACCCATAAATTGCCTTGAAATATTTCTTAATAATTTAAATTCCTGCCCAACTCTGCTGAAGTCAACAGCATTGAACAGGTGTGGTTGTATGACAGAGCTCAGCAAAGGAGGACTCAGCCGAGGGGGAGATTTGGGAAGAAAGATGGAGGCCCCAGGAGGGCTCCCAAGCAAAGCAGCACATGTTGGCCCTGGGACACCTCCAGCAGAAAACCTCCAGCAGAAAACGAACATTTTTAAAAAATCACTTGAAATTTTACCAGTAGAGGGAAACAGAGCACCTTGGCTGTGACCTGCTCAGAGATGGAGGGCTGTCACTGGCATCTTGAGTGTCCCTTTTCCTTGGTGATGAGCTGTTCTCCTGTCTCTTCTCCTGGTGAGCGCTGTGTTGACCCCTTGCTCCCCGCAGCCATAAACTTGCGTGCAGGCAGCCCCATGCACGGGCCACCGCATCTGCTCAGCTCAGAGGATGAGCAATGACTTCAACATCTTGCTGTCCGGGCTCCTCTCTTCCCGGAAATGAGATAGTGTTTGCCCTTGGTATATAAATGAAACCTTCAAAGTTGGTTTCTTAAAGTTAGATTGCTAAATCTCCATTAAAGCATTTAAATACAATTAGCTTAATCTTCAAAGCTGTTACATATCTCTGACTTAGTGGAATCTGTGGCTCCTTAGCACTT
Source organism: Pelecanoides urinatrix (assembly GCA_013400755.1). Classification (NCBI taxonomy): domain Eukaryota; kingdom Metazoa; phylum Chordata; class Aves; order Procellariiformes; family Procellariidae; genus Pelecanoides; species Pelecanoides urinatrix. Next base: position 29,940 of record VZTQ01003777.1, read on the forward strand.
CTGAACATCAGGCCCCTAAAGATGTACTTCTGCACTCATCTTTGGCATTAGGATCCTGGGTAGAGGGACGGAGTTGTTGGGGGCGGTGTTGATTTGTTTTTCTCAGTCTGTTAAGAAATAACACTTTTATATGCAACCTGTAATTGGTGGGTTTGCTTGCTTTTCAGCCTCTCTGCCTTTTTCATAGATGTGACTGTGGTATAGAATTTTAGATAAAAAGACGGTATATCTATATCTTGCATGGTACAAATACAGCAGCAGTCCCTTGAAAGCAATAAGTTCATAAACTTTAAAAGGAAAAAATATTCCTTGCTTTCCCTGGGATGAATCCTATCTTTGGCAGCTGGAGAGCAATAGTGTGGTCAGAGAGATTTTCTGCTCATGCAAATGTGTGTGCAACCTGTGCTTCACCATCCATCCCAGCTTTCTCTCCTCTGCCCCATGTCCTGCAGCGGCGCCTTCGTGTTCCAAAAAAAGACTTCTGTTAGAAGTTGTAAAGGAGGGAGGCTGGCAGGCTGTGTTTTAAATGTGCCATTATTAGTCCAGCAGATGTACAGAGTGATACCAGGCCTGCATTTGTAACCTACAACAAGAAGTTGTAAGTAACTTTTTAAAAAGACTTCATTTCCTGAAGTCATGCCATGGGGAGAAAGAGTGCTCTGAGGTCTGTGTCTCCCATCATCAGAGTCAGGGACTCGCGGTGAGGTGCCGTAGTGCCTTTGGCCAGGGCTTGTTGGGAGGCAATGGGACTCGCGCCAGCACGGAGCCAGGATGTGACTGCGATGGGCACCGGGGCTTGAAAGGCGCTCCTGGATCCTGCAGCTGAGAGCATCCCTTCAATAGACCTAAACATGCAACCCATTATCTGCACATACAAATGCAACAGCTTAAATTGATATTTTAATTCCGGAAAACCACAGACTCACAGCAAAGTAGCCAAGAATTGTGGCTTATAATTAGTGGAGTTTTTACAGGTTCAGTTTCCCTGTTGAGTAGCCCCATGCCCACTAACATGCTCTTCTTCTTAAAGGAGTCAATATTCTGCAAGCATTCAAAAGCCTTTTTTTTTTTTTTTTAAAGTGTGTCTTATTAAGAGGGTTATCATTCCTTAGATGAGATCAATAGACAAAGCTGATTTTTCCAAGAATCAAGGTTATTTGGGGTTTAGTCTTGTCCTTGAAAACTTCTTGCTTTGAAAAACAAGCCTTACAGAGAGGAATGATGACGAATTACTGAAAATGAGACTGTCTGAAAGTGTTGCACAGGAAAGGTGTATTTTTTCAGTTGCATTTTTACAGGTTTGTCAATGAAAGGTGTATATGTAGAACCACATCTGCATTTTATGGGCAAGAATCTTTATTTTTCTTCTTTCATAAAAACTATGCCATTATAATAATCACTGCTTATCATGAAAAGTTTGTACATGGCTGGAAAAACAGCCATTTGTAGAACAAATGATACAGGGCATTAAATTATCAGTAGTATTTATTTCAAAGTGAGAGCTTACAGAAGGTTATTTTAGAATCTGCATTTTTTACAAGCTTTCTCTGTGTTTTGTTCTGTTTGGTTTTAATACCAGTCTGTGCAGGAGCGATAGAGAAAAACTGTTAAAAGACTTTTTTCAGTGTAGACTATAAGCTGCAAGTAAAATGCAACAGATAGGATTATATTAAATTGCCTCAGTCATCAAGCATTTTCTTCTCCCTATTATCTTTTATGGCAACAGCATTGCTTACTTGATTAGTTTTTACATCTTTTTTGTTGGGAGAAAGTTTTCTTATGCTTTACTCATTTTGGCTGATTTTCTTTTTTGCAAAGAATGATAGGATTAGCTAAAAGTAAATCTGATATAGACAGAGTCAGCTGTTCCACAACATAAATTACCTTCCAAATATCATAATATTGGATCAAAATTAATTTCTTCCAAATCACTCAATCTGAAAATCTGTTTCCTTCTTAAGTAATCTGGATCATACTTTCAGGTTTTTCCTTGTATCTACAAGGACAAGGAACTTGCTTTCTGATGGAAGAAGTGTTTTTTCCATTTTCCTTTAACTCTAGAGGATAAATACCTACTCCGTTACATCTCAATAAGATCCTGAACACAAGTTAACAGTATTGTCAAGATTTTCAAAGGCTGGTGAATAAAGTTAGACAACAGCTTCATCAAATGCCTTTTATTCAGCTACCTAGCTCTTGTAATGATAATTGGAAAGAATCGTGCTGTGTCCTTAAATGATTTCTTAAGCCTCTCCATTTCTGTGTGACTTTAGCCAAGGGATGACTTGGGTAACAGAAACTCAATCATATGTTGTTTTCCTTTTCATAAAATATGCTCCCCTTGTTTAAAAAAACACACTCAAAACCAGAAAAAATATTCTGTTTCAAAATAATAGCTGATAGCAGTACTAATGGTGTTTTTTTTAATAGGGCTTTAATACTCATCACCCGTGGTGAGTATGAAGTCTGCAGAGAAATTATCTTAAGCAGACCATTAGTATTCTTTAAAAATGTCAAAATAAAAAATGTCTCCTTAAACAGTATGTATTTTCTCTTCTGTGTTTTTTCTCCTTGTATTTAAAACTCTTTTGATTAAAATAAAGAGCTCATTTGGTGTTAACTGTCCTAGTAAGAGTGTGTTGTGTTGATCATTTGGGCTGCGGTAATGCATTCCCCTCGATTGCTATTGCCATTTGCTGGTAGTTGTCATGAATGCTGACTGCTTGACCTGAAGTTATTTTATACACTTTCTGCCAGCTATTTGTCCCGTCTTCTTAAGATTTTAGCAAATAGTAACTCAGATTTGGAGATCCAAATAAAGCATAAAAATACACTTCATATTTCACTAAACCGATTTATGTTTGGAGTAGCTATTTATTGGAGGATGTCTTTCCTACAGAAATAAGCTTCAACAAAAAAGTACCTTGCAATGGCCTACTGAAAACCATCTTTGCATCTGTATCTTTGCAAATGTTGTCATACCCTTCCTGAGTGCTTTTAGCTTGTAAATTATTCATATGGAAACATTATGCTGCATACGATCACACTGAAGAGCTGTGAAATGAAGAGTGGTGCACAGGGAATGAAGGAAAGTGTGTAAAAAAGACTTTGCAAGTAGCCTTCTCTATTCATCAAAATCCCAGATCTGCGAGGGTTGCTGATGTCGACAAGACAAGAAATTGCTTTTGGGTGCTTTACTTGAAAGGGAGCACTCTCCTCACCCTGCCATGCCATTACTTTCCCTGAAGCATCGTAGCAACAGACAAATACAGTTTATAGCAGATGCTTCCGGGGTTTTATGCTATTTGGTTAGCTGCACAACACTGAGAAGTTTAATATTGGACAAGCTCTTACTTTGATATTAGTTTGAAGTGATTCCATGTACTTTTGTACACATACAGATATTTAAATCTAGTAACTGAGATGATACTTCAGTGCCAAGGTCAGAGTTACTTATTTTTTTAACCTGTCAATAACAAATACTCAAATTTTCTGCACTTCTTGCCTTTGAACATAATCCATCTATTCTGAAGCAGGGATTACAGTTTAGTACTGAAATTCAGCTAGCAGGTATATTGTTTTTTAGCAAGATATGTGAACCTCCAGATCTGTGGATAAAGCTTTGTGATAAGGATTCTTCTTGTCCAAAAATATAAGCAGAAATATAATACTTGACCATTACTTTATAAGGAGAATATTTACATTGAAGAAGCATCAGCTTTGCAGAAATCAGATGCTGTGTCCAGCTGGAATCAGGTATGTTCCTCAGCACATGTAGTCACTGGTAAATAGCAGATCTGATTACACGCTTTGCAACATAAATTAAAAGTCAGAATGCTCTTCCAAATTGTGACACTTCAAATGTCAGTCTACAAAGCAAAGAATGAACGACAAGAAAAAATGTTATTGTTATCACTTGCTGTAATATTTTTCTATTGCCTACCATTTTGTAAAGCAAGTTTCCAGTCATTTCCCTCAGACCAACAGTGCAGTTTCAGAAAAGGGGAACGAGTTTCTTTAAGATGAACTGAGAAATGTGCAAAGACCTATTTTTACAGTTTCCATTGCTGACTGGGAGTGCAGTGCTCGGAGGCTCCCTCTGCCCCGTCCCCCGCGGCGGGACTGCCTCGGGGCGGCTCGCTGGACCTGGGGGACAGAGCAATGTCTGTGGAAGTTTTGGGGGCAGAGGGTGACGTGCCTGCTGGGAACGCTGCCACAGACACATATTTTAGTGTTTGGCTGTGATTGCGTAATTTTCTCCCATCAATTTTCATGGTAAATATAAGGACATGCAGTTATTTTATTATACAAAGCAATGTCTTATTGTACTGAAATATTTTTCTTCCTCCACTTGCTGCTATAGTAATTAATGTGATTTTATTATAATCTGAATTTTAGTAAAGACTGGGATATTTGGTGATTTCTTGTAAAAAACAGTTCCAGACAGTTTAAGGCTGGCCTCTTCAAAAGTACTGCCTAAACGGTTATCACTCTTGGAGCTCATTTCCAGCTCTTTTTCCAGTATCTTTTTTCTGTCGGTAGTCAGATTTCTTCCAGGTGAAACATGAAGCCTGGGCCTGATCCTGCAAAGACTTCAGTGAATGAGTATTCAGAGATAATGTGCACCATGCCCCAGGCTGGCTCCTAAGGAGAAAGCTCCCTATAAAGACCATAAGAATTTAGGAAGTGGGTTTGCTCATTAGCTGCACCAAGTTAACTTGATTTTTTGGAAGCTCATCAAAGTTTGTCTCTCATAATTTCTATTTTTTGCTGAGACATCTGGCAAGGGAGATTATCCTCTGCTTGGTTTGGTCAAACATTAAACAAGCTATTATCATTAAGGATTATAAGGAAATTATCTGCACTGTCCTTGGGTCTCACATGGATGGGATGATCTGACCGAGGAAGCTGAATGCTCTCCTACAAGCCAGAGGAAGGCTTAGGTTTGTGTGATGGAGATGATTGTTCTTAGTCATAGTTACAACATTATAACAGCCAAAGAGCAGTTAAATGGGTGTTACCTGCATTATAAAGGCAAAAAAGAAAAAGGATTTCACCCTGGAAAGCCTGGTCTTATTCTGGTGCCCTAAGCCTCCAGAGAGGATGTTAGGATCTAGGCCAGGCTTGAATTTAGGGTTGATAGCTTAAAGGAAGAATATTGAAAATAAAGTGATACTGTTGGTGAGAGAGGTAAAACTCCCCTCAAGGTATATGCAGTTACTGAAAAATGAAAACCCCTGTTCCATCACTTGTATTTATGTGCTAGAGGCAGAGATCATGAAACTGCATCCTCTATGTTGTCACCAGAAAGAGGAGCTGTCATTCAGTTTACGCAGAGCAGAGCCCTCTTCCTGATCCAGAAACTGCTACAATGGCATTTTGATTTACTTTTTTCTTTCATGGAAAGAAAAATGTGCATATCGGCTCTTCCTTAATTGACATAAATCACCTTGACTAAACGTACTGTCTTCTCCTGCATACAGCAGCACCAGGAGCTCTCGATTCCCTAAACTAGCAACTCTCACAACTTGTGTCTTTTCTATTTTTCTTTTAATAAATTATTCAGTTAAAATAAATTATCTCCCCCAGGTTATATTTTTAAAATAAAACAAAATCATATAATTATGCAGGTTGGAAGGGACCTCTGGAGGTCATCCAGTTTGATCCCTGCTTAGAGCAGGTCCAGCTACAGCAAGCTGCTCAGGGATGCGTCCCATCGAGTGTTGAATATCTCCAAGGGTGGCAATTCTACAGATTTTTTGAGCAACCTGTACCAGTGTTTGGCCACCTTCAGGATGAAATATTTTTCCATATATCTAAAATAGTTCAAGAAGCATTTTGCAGCAAAAAAAAAAGGAGTTGCTCATTAACAGTATAATAGCTCCTGCACCAGACTAAGTCACACATTAAAATACAGAAATGTTTGATAACCATCAGCAAATGGCTGATGACAGTATATAGTAGGATAAATGTTAAGTGAAAGGTAGTGAACCTGTTTTGAAGATCTTTGTAGGTTTCTTTAAACAAAGAAAATAATTTAACCATAGACAGTCAACACACTTGCAAACTCAGACTGGTAATTTATCAAGGCGCAAAAACTCTCTGAATTCAGAATGATTATATTAAAAGTTGGAGAATTCAAGGAAATAAACACATATTTATATATAGAGAGATATATATTAATAGAAAACCCCAGGCAACTCTCTAGAGCACTAGCATTTCTTCTCCATGTACACCAGACACATGGATGAGCAGCTACAGAATATCCTTTTAACACGATCTCTCTCTTACAGCTCCCCCAGTGAATTTAACACAACAAAATCCATTGATTCCCATGGGAGCAAGTTGTACTCATTTTCTTTTGCAATTTGTCTTCCCTGGCATGGATTTCATTTTGTTATGCTGAGGGGTTGAGGGCTGCAAGAAAAGCCCTGTATTCCTTCACACCATGTTGCCCAAGCCCAGAAATGCTCAGCCCCACAGCAGGGTTTGGGTGCCATGCTGGGGGCAGAGAGATGGCCGTGGCGTGGGGGGTGCTGCCCTGCACCTTGCGTGCCCCGTGCGTCCCCCCCTTCCTGCGGGATGCTGAGAGAGGAGGGAGGTGTGGGGAGACGCGTGGTCAGAGCTGTGGCAGAGTCCTGCCCCACGCACTTGCCTCTGCCCACCAGAGCTGGGGGTCTGCTTCCCATTTCCAGAGACTGGCAGCTCAGGTCTTAAAGTTGCTCAGGGACTTTTCAGGACACCATGTCTCTAAGGAAGAAAGTGAGACCTTGCACATTCACCTCTCAGCATGTGCATTTTTGCACAAAAATGCAGATTCTGTAGCAAAAGACGCTTTTGGATTGTTTTTGTTAGACCATCTGTTTTTTTGGATCTCATATTCTTGCACTTAGTTTCTCCCTGGAGCATCGGTTGCCACATGAAAGTTTGTTCTGGTTTCTAAGAAAAAGTACTGAAAAGCTGTACACTGCTCATGGCCGAGGGAGATTTTAAAGGAAGGAGTAAACACTTGGCAATGATAAGTGGTGGCAAGTAACTTACAGAGCTTAAAGTGGTCCTTGTGATCCATTCCTCATCTGTGGCACCAGTTCGTTTTAGAAGGCTTGTCCAATTCTACAAATTCAGAAAAATGACTAAATGTAGAGTAGCTCATGCTAGCAACGTTCAAATAAGGGAATAGTGCTTGACTGGTAATAATTATAAACTCTGGTCACCCCCAGTAATTAGAAGCACTTGGAGACGGGTGTCCTCATCCAAAACCTCATCCATGAATAATATGCTGCTTTGTGCTCCCCAGTGCCTTTTTGTTCAACAGAGCCTGACCAAGAAATCGAGCTGTGACAGGCTCGATGCCACAGACACAAGGCTGGCATAGAGTTAATTTTCTTCATAGTAGTTGGTATGGGGCTATGGTGTGGATTTGTGCTGGAAACAGTGTTGATAACACAGGGATGTTTTCGCTGTTGCTGAGCAGTGCTTACACAGAGTCAAGGCCTTTTCTGCCTCTCCCCCCACCCCACCAGCGAGAAGGCTGGGAGGGCACAAGAAGCTGGGAGGGGACACAGCTGGGACAGCCGACCCCAACTGACCAAAGGGATATTCCATACCATATGACATCATGCTCAGCATATAAAGCTGGGGGAAGAAGAAGGAGGGGGGGATGTTCGGAGTGATGGTGTTTGTCTTCCCAAGTAACCGTTACACGTGATGGAGCCCTGCTTTACTGGAGATGGCTGGACATCTGCCGATGGGAAGTAGTGAATGAATTCCTTGTTTTGCTTTGCTTGCATGCATGGCGTTTGCTTTACCTATTAAACTGTCTTTATCTCAACCCACGAGTTTTCTCACTTTTACCCTTCTGATTCTTCCCCCCCAACCCACAGCAGGGGAGTGAGCGAGTGACTGTGTGGGGCTTTGTTGCTGGATGGGGTTAAACCACGACACTGTGACACTCACCAGAGGTGATAGGTTACAACACAGAGGCCAACACGTATTTGTGCATAATGTGCTGCCTTCTTCCATACCATGGCCATTCGTTCCTGGCAGGGCTGGAAATGAAGCGGGTTTCAACTGCCTGTAACTGAACTGGTCTTGGGTCACTCAGCAAGATGTGTCCCTGTGACCACTGGGCTGTCCTGGCCAAGCTGTGACACAGCATGGCTCGGGACGCTCAGGAAGGACATTTCTACTGGAAAAGTTATGACTGATAAGCCATTGTTTCTTCCTCCCAAACATGCCATTTTTCACTGGGCAACAGAAACAGCCAAGAAAGGAGTTTTAGAGGCCAAAATTGCACAACTTCTTTGGAAGCAGAAGAAACCAATGACTAACATTTTAAATGTGTTTTATTGTTGTTGATTTGTTTGTTCTCCATGTGGCTGAACAGGCTTAGTGAGACATATCTGCTGGAGATGCAACAAGGGCTGCCTGCCTCCTGATTCTGCAACCTCTGGCTGCATCCATGTTGCAAAATAAGAGGTGGTTAGAGCATCTACCTATCTACAGTAGTGAATGATAGCTTATACCCTGGCTCTCTTTGGGACTACTCCAGCTACCCTTTTCCAAGAGGAATCTGTAGATAGAGCTAGCCCTAAGCCAGAGTGGCCAAAACTCAGTGTCACCTGGTCTCAGGGCTAGGGGTTGGGTTTTGGCCCTTTATCATGCAGTTGTCTTGAGAAATCTCTGGCTGAGAAGTCCATCTCTTCATGAAGGATTGAAGAAGATAAGTAAGTCTTTATAAATCCATAATAGACTGTCAAGCAGGACAGTACATGCAGCTCCTAAGGGATAAAGTTCTTCAGTACACGATATCTGGAAGAAGGAAGACTTCCTGGATAGTCACACTGTGGCAATTTTTTCCAGGGAAGTGGACAGAGTCAAAACGAAAGAAATGTCTGAATTCTGAGCAAGGAAAATGGGAAGAGAAACTGAAAGCTTTGGACTAAAGTAGGAATAGATAGTGTGGCTGTGTTTGTGTGTCCTAAAGGGGCAGAGATTAGACAGGTTTAAAAACATTAAAAATGTAAACTGATATAAGTTAGAAGCTGTCAAGGGAAAGGAATTGAAAAATACAGTAAAAAGAAAGACCCGTGGTTGCGTGGCTCGGGGACATAAGGAAGAGTATAGAAACAAAGCATCCTAGTAACAGCGTAGGCTAGTAGCTAGTTAGTAAAATAAGACTATTGAAAGTGATACGGTGGTGGCACAAATATAATTTTGTCCCAGAAGTTACGTAATCTCTGGCTTGTTGGGTCTCAGTAATGTCCTATGGAACAGGACATACAGAAATGTTTTGTCATTTTACTCTCCATCACAAGCCAGTTGTTTATCTGAACAGCATTGTGATTGCCCAGGAATGCAGCTCTGTGGCAGGGAGGGACAGGACTTCAGGACAATTGAGGTGTCACAAAACCAGGGTTTTGACATGCCTGGAGAAGTTGCAGGCTTTTGACATGCCTGGAGAAGTCGGTTCTTCCCTTAAACTAGGGAGAGCAAACCCAGTTATGAACATGCATGGTTGCTAAAGTAGTTTTTTTATAGTGGGCATATTTATTTATGTCTTTATTTAATCAAATATTGACCTTTTAATGAGGAGTTCAAAACTAGAGATGAAGAACTGGGAAGAAGAAATCAACATCACAAGAACAGGTCTTTGTTCTGTTTTTTTCTCCTTTGTAGATCAGGTGGATCAAGTAATGGCAATTTAACAAATCACAAGCCGTTAACTAACGTGCCGTAACTGCGCATTTTCACTCTCTTAGCCTATTCCATGTGTGTTCAGATGTCTCACTGAGAGCGGTCCAAGCCAAGTTGCCTTGTCTAGCAATTGGGGAGTGCTAAGAGAGTGTAAACCAGGGGGGTTCAGCTCCACAGTCCCACAAATGGAGTCAGGTTCGGATAGTTGAGTGTGGGTGTCTCCATGTGAGCTGGGTGTTGAAGCTCCCTTTACAACCCTTGGAGACACACTTGGTCTGTCCAGCCCTGCCTGGAGGGGGCTCGGCTAGTCAGCAGGAATGCCCACTTTGGGGAGAGCTGAATCGTTCCTTGGCTTCACTGCCTGTGTTGATAGGGGCTTAATTCAGGTCTGCTGTTATACCTACCTTTCCAAACAAATGTCTGGGATAGCCCAGGGGATCTCAGGTGACTTTAAGAACCTGTAAATGGGCATACGATAAACCCAGCAGGCAGTGGAGTGGTGCACTGGGTGCAGGGCATGGCTGTATCAACCAGGCTGCAGGAGGAGGTCAGACACCTAGCTCATATTTTACACCCCCAAAACCAAGGTGTCCAAATTTGGAGCTGAATTTGGCCCTTTCTGACTGTCTCTGTGGCTTGACTGACTTACCAAGCCACGGTGGCCAGGTTTTGTAGCCAAAGTGTCCTTAGTTGCTGCCAGCAGACGTTTCCCCTCTTTTTGTTTTTATCTTTCCCATCCAGAGCAGGGCACTCGTCCCTACTGTCTTGCCTTGTTTTTATCTTGTAAGCTCCTTGTAACACTTAAGGCTGTGGAGTAATACAGACGGTTAAAGATAAAATACAGACACCTGGTACCACTCAGTCTCTGGTAACTGGCTGCTGTGTGGATGTGACACAAATTCCAGCCTGATGTGAAAAGAGCTTAGGACTCGAGAATTTTTGGCTTGCTTGTAGCTTTCTGCATGCATTTCATGCTAACAGCTCAATGTGACAGTCACGTACAGCCTTCCCCCACCTCCTCCCCCGCTGCTGGTGTGTTAGGAGAAATAATTCTCACTCTGTGGCTGCAAAAGATAACAAAAAAAATCTCAGTAATGCATGAACGAGGCACCCCCTCAGCATTTCAAGCTCAGCTATGCTGACAAGCCATGACATTGAGCTGCAGAATAGTCTCACGGGTGACCTGGAACACCACCTGCCACACAGACCACTGCTCTGTCGCACAATTTCATAAGGGTGCTCACAGGCATGATTTACAGGAGGCAGGGATCGTTAGTGTTCTGCCAGTTGTAATCTCTGCTCAAGTGTGTATCAGTGATGTTTATTTCTTTTTTTGCATGCTGGAGCCTGGAAGAAACAAGCTGTTTTCTGATTATAGGGATCTGAGCTACATGCATATTATTCTCAGTTATGCAGTCTGTTTGATTACTAACATTCTGGAAATCGCAGACTCTTCTTCTGGCAAAAATGATTCTTTTCTGTAATCTCACAGCATGAGCATTGTTGTCACTTGCAAATTACTTTTCCAGGATTGTGTTTTATACCACAGCTATCTTCTTCCTTTAAATTAGCTTTCATCTGTGTTTTTCACAGATGCAGGTAGAGCACGTGCTAGAAAGCACCAACCAGGGCATCATTCTGTTGCTTTCAGTATTAAGCATGTTCCCATTAACATTAGCTTCTGTGGCATGCAGGAGCCCTGACTCTGGAGCAGGTTTGCACTGAGCTAGTGACTCCACAAACCCAGAAAGTCAGAAGTTACACCATGGGAGTTCATAGCTGAAGTATATATAATAGGTATGTATAAAGTACATGAGTACAAGGAAGTCTATGTAATACTGTAAAGGAGGAAATACAAATAAGATGATCTTAGTGAACATGGCAGAGAGTGTTCTTGGCACATGAGCAACCTAATACTTTTGGTCAAGTTTTTTTAAGTGGGCAAGGTGGTAGCGGGAAGGTAATATTGGTTTGCAAAGCTGTGCAAAAAGATGTGAGCTCTTTGGACATACTGACCTTTTTTTGTGCCTGTGCTGTGTAGCCACAGTTGCTAACATGTGGAAAGAAGAGCACAGAAGTAGCTCCGTGGGTGGTAACCCGGAGCTTTCCTCCTGTGAGAAGGGCAGCAAAGAGGAGGTAGTTGGATGAAGAGAGCTGGTATCTGAGTATTGGCTGCAGGATAATATTCAATATTATTTGGGGCCTCCCAGTTCAAAAGAGCTATGGAGCAACCGGAAAAGGTCCAGTTTGGGGGCCTCCCAGTTCAAAAGAGCTATGGTGCAAACGGAGAAGGTCCAGAAGGTTACCAAGGTGGTTGGGACCTAGAGCACACAACCCAGAAGGAGAGTTTGAAGGACCTGAGCGCGTTTACTCTAGAGAAGGAGAGCCTAAGGGCTGATTTAACAGCTGCCTAATACTGCCTCCAACTGCCCAAAGGGCTACTGCAAAGGCCTTGGAGTCAAACTCTTCCTAGTAATGCCAGACAATAAAAGCAGGGACAAAAGCCATGAGTTGTGGCCTGGGAGTTTTAGGCAGGACATAAAAGGTTTACCAGAAGAGTACATTTTTCACCAGAGCAGTTACCCAGCAAGTAATCCCCATCCTTGGAGTTTTTCAAGACTTGGCTAGACAATGCAAGGCTGGCCTGATCTAGCTTTAGTAGTAGTCCTGCTTTGAGCAGGAGATTGGACCAGAGGCCTCCAGAGGTCCCTTCCAGCCAACATCTCTGTAACGGCAGCCATGTTCTGCTTGCACCCAGAGCTTCAAAATAACTTTGCTGGCAAAACACGACCAGTGCACAGCATCACCTCCTGCTGATGTAGGGTGTGATCTCCTTGTCATCCCCTTCATAAAGGTTTAGGTTTTCTGTCTTTTCTCTCAGATTATCTCTCTACTGCTAAATAAATGAAGGGTAGGGAGCAAGCCACCTTCGCCACCCACTGCCCATCACGCTTTCCTGAGGCTGGCTCTGGCAGGGTGCTGACCGAGCTCCACGGGTCACCAGCCACGGGACGCCCCACACCTCGAGTTTTTCTGACTTTTCTAGGCGTCCTCAGGCTGCAGGCTGCATCTCCTGCCAACAGCTTCAGGGAAGCAGCCCAGGGGGATGGCTCTCCGCTCCCCAAATGACTGGTGAAGGAGACACGGAAAGGGTAGCAAAGGGGTAACTTCCTTGGTCTCACAGTAAACGTATCTGAGAGTGCAAGTGCTCAGCGTCACTTCAACCCTGCAGAGCCTCTGGAAAGGAAAGGTATGATGAACACTGCGGTGTGGACCCCTCAACTTTTAAATGTCTGTGCTGTGAATAGGATTTGACAAAGAGGAGCCAGGCAGCCAGTCACAGAGCTGTCACTGGCAGTTTGGGAGAACATAATTACCCAGTAATGAGGAAAAAAACCCTGTTTATGGCATACTGAATTACATGGGTAGCTGTTCAGGTGGAAGGTAGAGTGTAAGCAAGCCAGCCAAAACCAAATCCAAGTGGCTATGCAATTCAAACTTCTAATAGTCCTAGCTACTGGCTCTGCAACAGGCAGCTGAGAAATCAAACCTTTCATCTTCATAGCATGAGCTGCCCAAACCGAAGTTTGCTGCTCAGGCAAGTTGTTCCCAGTCACCTGCCTGCGTCAGCCGGGCCACAGGCCAACGGTGAACCCCACCAAGTGTGGAGCTGAAGGAAAACTGTTTTTCCTGACTGAGCTCAGCCTCCAAGTGATGGAGGAGAAAATACAAGAATGTGTGGGTGGGAAGTAACACTTTGAGAAAGACAAGTTGGCCTGCTGGAGCCTACAGGATTGCCTGAATAAAAGAAAAGCTAATGGGATGCGAAACCTCTGGCAGCAGATGCAGATAGACAGGCATAGGATAAACACAGGATTCAATTAACCGGAGGAAATTTCCGTCCATGAATGTTGGCTGATTTGTCTTCTGAGTAGAGCTGGGTCTCTGGGAGGACGCAATGACATGAACTGCGTCTCAGGCAATGACAATACTGAGGCTGTGTGCAGGACCTGAGTGTGCATGACGTGAATAACAGATTTCCACAGGCCCAAACACTCTGAATAAAGAAACGCCTTCTCTCTCATCAGCCAGTTATTTATTCACTTTCAGAAAAGCAGGATGAAAGACTAGCAGCAGATATTGGTATTCAAGAGCAGAATTAGAATTTTAATCTATGTCTGCTGCATGAGAGGCAAAATTCTCAATATAAATGCTAAGTATTGCATGCTTTTATTATGATGGCTGCATGAATATGCATGGTCGCTGCTGGTGTGGGGAGTCTGTCTGACCGTCCTTTGGTTTTGCCACAGCCTGGGCATGCAGGAAAGAGCGGTAAGGAAGCCAGACAGTGACTCCATCTGAGGGCATCAGCAAGTGAAGGAGCCAAGGCTAGGATGACTATAACATGGGGTTAAAATAGAGATAAAGTTAAGTCTGGCTGAGATCTCCCAATGCAGGGGAGATTCCTCTCCCTCCCCATGCCCTGGGAAATGGGAACCCGGGGCTCACCCCTTTCCTCTACCCTTCCATGTGGCGGTGGGGACAGAAAGGACGAGCTGCTGGGGAAACTAGCTAGAGATCCCCCCTAACAGGAGGAGCGGCTGGAGCTGCCCGGGCTGGGCTCTCCGGCCGCTCGGAGATGTCTGTACAAGCCTGCTGGCACTGCCTCTGGAAGGGGGAGAGCTGGTAGCAGAATTGGCCCTCTCACCTCCTGCTCTCCTGAACTCCCTTCCCAAAGTTTTTCTGTGCTTAACACAAACACGTCTGCTGTGGCTGATGCATTTGCTGCTCTCATACTACTGCCTCTGTTGTAGGATCTCCCCAGAGTCCAGTTCGCCAGTTCTCTAGGCTGTTTGCACGGTGTCAATAGTATGACAGCATGGCTCTGGGTCAATCCCTGGCTGATGCCATCAGGAGTATGTATACTGATAATGAAGCGAAGTGCTGCTCCGTCCCATTGCTTACCATCTCAGGATCTTGTTGATTATACATGTTGCTCAAGGAGCATTATTTATGCAGTAAATTATTGATGAACACAGCTCTGCGAAAATTTGAAACTGTTGTCTGTCGTTCTGCTGAATGAATAATAGCACATGGAGCAGCAAACACTGTGTCTCCCTGATCTGAAGAAAGGGAGGGGAAAAATAGACAAACGCACTTTCCTTGGATGACTGCAAAGTTACAGAAAATATTTTGCTTCTCCGTAATCATAATTGATTTTACTAGGAACTATATACAAATTAAGGAGTGTAGTGAGTTCCCAGCAGCTATCATGAGAAGATACTTAGCTTGTGATGAGGAGACGCTGGTGGATTAAAAATAGGATGCTCCCTTAAAAGGTAGTGTTGAATCCTCATTGTCTTCAGTAGGCACAGGAAAGATTTTTATTTAGGGAATATGTATAAACGGGATCTTGTTTGCATGAATAAAGTAAATTTATTTAAGAAAATAATCTGAGAGGAAAAGAAGAAATGTGTCTGCTAATTAATTCAGAATTAATTAATTAACCTGCCCCTTCCAGAAGCATGCACTCCAGGCACCCAGACAATTCACTGCACAGCATTACTGCAAGTGTGACTAATACCACCGTGGGTGACTTTTTTCTTTAATATCTGCTTTCTTTTGTTACTTTACAACATTGAACAACAAATGACTCTCGAAGAAATTCAGAGGCTGAATTCTACATTTCAGGTATGGGTTTGCCAGTGAAACTATTATCTCTACACGAGCATGGGAACAAACGCCCCGAGCGGGCCAAGAGCAACATTCCCAGGAACTGGATCCACTAAGGCCAGTAGGACTGTGCCGAATGGTTGTGAGAGGTGCAACCCCTCGGCCAGAGGGATCTCCTTAACCAGCACAAGGATTAGGTGGAGAGAGGAAAGTCTCCCCAGCACAGAGCCGTTGCCCAGCCTGTGGTTGCTGGTGGCATGAGCGCTTTGCTGGTGATAAATTTACTCTCCTTCAGATGACGCCTGCTGTCTGGCTCTGGAGGAGGAAGCAGCTTAGGAAGGGGAAGGGAAAAGGGACCTGTGCTCTGGGATTAGTCTCCAGCTGCTTTTGGGAGCTTGCAACAGGGAAGGAGCCAAGAGCTGTCAGAAGGGAAAGATCTTTTCTGCTGGAGGAGGAAAGCTGGCACCCGCTTAGAAAAGCAGCTGTAGGCTGGGCAGCCTACACAAAGGGGGCTGTGTCACAGTGAAAGAGGCAGCTCTATTCCTTTGCTCGCCCTCCAAAATATTTGTAATGAGGCAGCTAAATACATCCCTTCTCCTGTTGCTGTTCATGAGATGAGAGGCTGGAGTCGTGCCGGGAGGTGCTTGGCATGGCTGTGGGTGGTGGGGAGCAGGGGTGATTGAGGTTTCTGCCCGTGCTCCCGGCTGCGCTCCGGCTTGGGATGCGATGCTGCTCCAGCATGGGAATTTTGGCAGTAATGAAAAGAGCAGGGGTTTTTTAGGTTGGCAAATTGCTTGCCATGGAGTCAGGGGTCCCGCTGCAGGAGGGAGGCTCTGCAGAGGTAGCACCTTGCCAGCAGGGCCCCGACTGCTCTGCAGACACGGCGAGTTGTTGGCAGGAGGCTGCTGAGCTGAGCGGTGCAGCTGTCGGAGCTGGCGGAGCGGCAAAACTTCCCGGCTGGCTGGGTTCAAGTCCTGGGAATAGTGCTGTGACCCTTTAAATAATAAATAGACAGCCCTGGTTTCTAGACCTGACGTGATCACACCTCCTGAAACAGTCCCACTGAGTCATGGCTCAGACTGCCCTGATGGGACAGTAAAGAAAGGAGGAGACAAGGGCTGTGTGAGGAGGTGGCATGGGTCAGGCAGAGGGCAGGGCTGCAAGAAGGGGACACAGCACTCGCCGACTTCTCCACTTTTTCCATGGGAATTGCTCTGTGAGCTGGACTCTGCAACAGGCTGAGCCTCAGGAAGGAGAAGAGAGAGGAAGTGAGGACTTGCATGGGAAAAAAGTGGACCGGAGGGATCAGGGAAAGGAGCAAGCCCAAGCAGCCAGGGAGGAGGACGTGTCAGAGGCCGCAGAAGATGTGCAAGGAGGAAGAAAATCAGCCCAAATCAGACAGCAAGCTTAGAGATGGCAAGAAAGAGGAAAAGCATGAACGTGTTGGCCACTCTCAGGTTAGAGTCTCCTGGCAAGCACATTTTCACATTTTCAAAGACGGGTAGCTGCAGTGGAGCCGAGGCTGCAGGGAGGGCATGGGGCCGTACTCCCAGACGGCCGGGGATGTGGCTTACCCGCCAGCCACTGTGTGAAAGCTGCTCTCCACCTTCACCTGGCAAGCCCCGGGAGGCCAAAGGGGACATCCATCTCTGCAGAGGCTTCGGGAGAAATGCTCTCTTGCTGCCCCATCCACTGCCCAGGCAGATGGCAGACATCACCAGCCTTCTCCATCCCAGCCCCCTTGCCATCGTCTGCTGTTCAGACAGGTGACCCAAACACATTATACCTTTCTCAAGACCAGGGAATAGATGATCAGGATGTCTTAATCCAACTCAACAGCAAAAATCTTGTTCCAGGCCTGAGAGCCTTTCAGATAGATCCACTCTGACCCATCAGAAAGGAGTGGTGGAGATCTCCATTCTGGAGGTGGCGAGAGGACCACTTTTGGGTATCCAAGAAAAAGTGTCATACAGTTATACTACAAGATCCATAATTTAACCTGATGCATAGCATTTTTAAAGCACTTTTCCATACTTATATAGACTTTTCACATGCTACAAACTATGCTTTTCTCAACAATATATTTCTAAGGAGACTGAAATTACCATAATTTGTTTTGCAGTGCAGAGAAAGCCCTGGGGTTATTTCCTGGCTTTTGTTTTCCTTCATTATTTATCAATAATTATACCACTGTATCTAGATGACTAAAAAGTAGCCAAACAGGTTTTCATTTTATTAAATAGTATAGCCAGGCTGCAAAAAGCATGAGATGTAAGCCCAGTTGTCATGATTTGCTGGGGTCAGGTGACAGGATCCAGCCCAAGATGCTAATGCAAAGCTAGATTTTCTCAACTACTGGAATAATGAACGCTTGCTGGATTTAAGAAAATTATTGTATTTCTAGAGAAAATTGTCCAGAAGTGTA
This sequence comes from Pelecanoides urinatrix, assembly GCA_013400755.1. Classification (NCBI taxonomy): domain Eukaryota; kingdom Metazoa; phylum Chordata; class Aves; order Procellariiformes; family Procellariidae; genus Pelecanoides; species Pelecanoides urinatrix. Next base: position 47,734 of record VZTQ01003777.1, read on the forward strand.
GGCTCACGCTAACGCACTCAGTAATGAATGAGCAAACCAAATATAATCTTTTTCAGCTATGATGTGTTGTTTCTTCCACTTCCAGGCGTTAGAAAAGGAAGGCTATAAATCAATGCGTGTAGAGAAGTTGAAGCGGATAATGAAACAGTGTATGAGTCTACATTGCACAGTAAGTGAACCACAATTTTAAAAAGCCTGAAAAGCAAAATCATGTTTTGTTGAAGTGTAGCTCTGGTCTATGGACCTAATCCTGCAGACAGGAGATCATTCAACAGCCTCTGTGCTGTTGAAACCACTGAATTTCCCCAGAAACCCAGAATATTAGGCATTCAAAAATAGATGATATGGAAAAGCTGTATTTTAAATATATAGTTTCTCCTTGCATCTTACTTGTGTGGTAACCTCTTACAAGAGTGGCTTCTTGTTTACGGTTATGGAGAGAGGGAGGGAAGGTTGTTTGCCTTAAGTAAAAACTGTAGGACTGTAGGATAACTCTACAAACAGAACTGAACAATATTTGGGTCACATTCATTTTTGCTCAGTCATGACAGATTTGGCATTTTTATGTAAAATGAACCCATAATTGGATTAATCTGATCCATGTTTGGAAAAAAAGTTATTCCCGAAATTCTGATACTTATCTAGAAACCAATATGAAAACCAAGACTGCAAAACCCTGTTATTTCCAGCTGAGTTTAAATCTGTTATGAAAATAAAGCACACTAACTCAGTTACTCTTCACATAACATTTTTGTCTCAAAGTCGTGTCATACACACAGTCATGAGCAAGTTGAAAAACTTTTCATGAAAATAGACTCTGCTGCAACAGGAAGAATTCAGTGGGTGAGTGTGCATGCGGGACAGCTGCAGGGTCTTTTAATTTGTGTTTTCTCACTTGAAGAACAAGTCTTTTAGCCAAAAACAGGAGTAAGAACTACAGCCTCAGAAATTCATCAATAGGGTTTAAGTCATGGTTTACAGTATATTAAAGAGAGTAAGTATTAAATGAAATTCAAATTTTCACATTAAAATTCTTCTGTAAAATGCACTTTTTTGCTCTATTTTAGACAACAGTTTGCTTGCTACAAGCTTCCTTTTGGGTTTTGTACAAATTGAGCAAGAAGCTAGGAAAACGATCCTAATATCCTAATCCTGCTCAAACTGACCCAAAGCTATGCTCCACACCGGTGTCTCTGCTCCTCTCCCTGCACAGTGATAAGCACGTGGTGGACACTCTTCCAAAAACCACCCAAGCCTCACCATGCCACTCCCAAATGCAGCCATACGTTGTAAGGACATGAGGCAAAGGTCAGCCCCACCAGCACAAAAGGGTATTGTAGAATAATTGACACGTCAGTGTTACAGGTGACAAGCAAGGGGCCCATCCTGGGTGGGACTTGATGGCTCTTTATTCTCCACTATATTTAAGAGGATGCGATCTACGCTGTCCTCAGTCTGGTGGGGGTCACATAATATTCACCTTCAATCTCTGCAAGTCTGAAGTCCTTGGAGGTGCCAGAGGGCAGCCACACACCGAGCCCAGACGCGACAGCAAGCAGAGAGCATGGGGATGGCAACGTCCTCGCTTGCTTCTTAGAAGACGACTGTCAAGAAGAAGCCTAAGTGGGTGTTGAATTTCACTGTCATGACACAGTACAACAGACTCCTCCTGGGAACAGCATGAGTGGTTTCCGCTTGCCCCGTTGGATCCCTCTGGCCTTGACAGCAATTAGAGTCTCACATGATGTTTCTCCACAATGTCCCGTTGGATGTACAAATCTATATCGTTAAATAGGTCAGTTCATCTCTCTTCATTATAATCTTAATTTTATTACTCTACCCACATTATGTGCTTGGGTGTTTATTCGGCTTGAAGTCAGACATAAATGGTAGTGTGTGGGTGCGTCCTGCCCTTGATGGTAAGTGAACGCGAAATGTAGATAATGCCAGTTGAGGACCTGCCTCCAAAATATTTGGCACTAAGAAAAGTTCAGTACAAATGGGAGATGACACTGATTGACAATCCCATGAAGTGACCGGCTTAGCCAGTGACCCCAAAGCTTCCTCATGCCTAGCCATTCCCTGCTTTACACTAGGCATGGGGGAAAATGTATTACATCTTCCCAGGAAAGGCATTTTGCCTTCTGCTGCAGGAGTTAGGGGCTGTTCGCCTAAGGAAAGTGCTGGGTGAACAGGTTTAATCTTGCTCCCTTTCAAGTGACAAAAAGCAGGGTTGGACTCAGGCTGACAAAATGTCCCCGTTAACTACTGTGTAGCGTACCAAAAAGCCTGCTGTTGCAATAAAATATTTATAACTAATAATTTTGTTAAATGAAACATGTACTTTAGGGCACCTTTTATAATTAGCAGGCCATGTTCCAGTTAATTTTGCACATGATGTTTCACAGTTTATTACCAGGTATTATAAGGATACATAATAAGTACCTACAAACAACTGCCCATATAAGTAGTATTGCAAACAAAGCAGTTAAGCTCCTGGGAAGCTTAGTGTTATTTTTTTGTAAACAAGTATAAGGGTAGGACCTTTGCCAAACCAAAGGTTGGGTTAGTGGGATGATAAAGCAATGAACCTTGCAATGCACGAACATGTTATTGTGGAGCTACGGTGGTAGAGAATGAGGTTGTTCTAGCAGAGACTTTAGTGAAGCTGGGTTTTGTTGACAGATAATGTTTAAAGATACTGGTAGGGTCAAGCTGCACTTAATGATGCATTAGATGACCTGAGTGCTGGCATTAGCATTGAAATAACGGTTCATGATCTGAGTAAGGCATTCTCAGTGGATTATGGCTACATGAACATATGTAGCAATTACCAATAAGTTGTCTAATTTGTAGAATAGAGACTTTTAAGGGGTTTGTGCTGAAGTTCTGCTATTCATCTTGTTCTCAACAAGCTGGAGGTTGTAGAGATAAGGAACTGTTAAAGATTCTTTCTAATCTAACCAGAGAGCAGAGACATTGCGTTCTTAGTTCATTGACTTGATCACAGCAATGCAGAGTGCTTAAGCCATCTCCTATTTGTTTCTGTTGTGCAAGCATAGAGCAGCCACTGCCACCATTTCCCATGGATGTCTGGCAGGACAAACCTAGTCAGAAAGAGGTTACTCACTGGGTTTCATCTTGTGGTCAAAAGCAAGAGTAGGCTTAAAACAACAAAACCTCAACATTTTCATATTGCAGACGTAGTCTGAGGACACAGCTCCCAATGCTTATTGAAGCATCTTCTCAGGAAGAACTATCCCTTGGTTAGAGCTAGCAAACGGGTATCTTGCCTCTTTTATCCCTGCCTGGCAGAACAAGCAGGGTGTACAGCACTCAGGTTGAGCAAGGGAGGAGGAAGACTAGTCTGGGGCAGCTGAGCAAGCCTCCCTCCCTCAGCTCTTCCTGGCACAAACCCCACCACTCCCTGGGGAGGGACGGAGTGGGAAATTCCCTCTGATGCACACAGATGCCCTTCGTCTCCCCCGAGCCACTGCGTGCTGGCCTGGCCGGTCCGTGTGGACCCCACGGCAAGGGACAAGGTGCCTTGAATGGAGGAGGCACCGCTGCTGCGTGGGTCAAGCCAAGGAAGGGCTGGGGGCTCCTCACGCCCTCCACCGGGGATGTGCCCAAATCTTGGGCCCCTGCGCTGCAGGATTAGGCCTTCCTGTGAATTAACTGTGAATGTGGCATTTTCTGTCTTACTCCAAAAGCAAAAGGCTGGGGCTGGCTCTGCTGGTTATTTGGAAACTGGCAATTCTCATGTATTCGTTACTTTTATTGGTGCTCTGGGTTCAATTTTTGCAAATTGCTGAGCAGCTTTGCAAAGTGGATGTGTGCCTTCAGCTCTCGCTGGCTTAATCGCTGGTCCTTTGGTAACCAATATCTACAACATGAATTAGCCGTCTGCGAAATGCTGTCCTGCTATATTTGTGCCAAATCCCCACATCCTTATTTGAGATCAGAAACTGAGGGGGGAAAACGAGTCTGTGCGTACAATTTTCTTGCAAAACATTTCTTGGCTGTTTCTTTTTTTAAGGCTGTGTCAATATTTGGCTCATGTCCTCTGCGGAGATAAGCATTCATGTTTCAAACATAATGCAAAACCAGGTGAGAAATGAAGGTCTTTAATGATGCTCAGCTTGAACAATGACAAAATTATTGTGAATTTTCACTGCATTTAACTTTCTTCTTTTTGTCCTATATTATCTTGGCCTCTCTGCAGGATAACTGACGTTCCCCAGGCAGACTAGCTCTGGTTAGTATTCCCCAGTCAGGTTGCTCCACTTTGATGGTTTTGCACCAGTTTCTTTGTGTCTGCCCTAAAACTGGAGGCAGAACAGCTGAAGAGACGTGCAATCAGATGAAAAATTCCCCATTTCCTTTTTCATGCTGAAGCCAGCAGATGGTGCTTACTGCCTTTACACACTTCTTGGAGACACCCTACACTATCCGCTGGTTTATTTATGGTATTTACCAGGGAACAGTTATAAGGCTCACAGCTACTTGTCACTTTTCAGAGAGCTGAAGGATTGGACGCTGAAGCAAAACACATCCTACAGTGTTGAGAGCTTTAGGATTTCAAACCCCTACGAGTTTGGTTGTTTTCATGGACTGTTTTCTCAAAATGCTGCTTTGCTGCCATCATAATCATTTGGGGGGGATTGTTTAAAATTGGAAGGTGTGAGGACGAGAGCGAGTTGTACCATCTCCTTGGACAGGTTTCAAAGCGGAGCTTGCAGAAGCAGTCTGTAAGAGACAGCTTGTGCCTCTGGCACGGGGTTGCTGAGGCCCGGGGGAGCCTGTTCAGGTCGGGATGATTTGCAGGGAATACTGAGCAGCATGTGTTTCCAGGAGGGATGCTCTGAGGCCACTTCAGCCCAGAGGAAAAGGGTTATAAGCATCTTCCCAATCCATTCCCAGCACTGGTAAGGAAGTGCTACCCATCCTCACTGCCGAGGGGAGAGAGCTGTCGGGTTCCCATGTGTGCTTTGGGGGACCTTTACACCTTGAATATTTTCCCAGAACAACTACAACTCTCCTCTCTCCCAGTGTGACTTACATCTTCTGGAAGGTGCAGAGAGACTGGGTTACACAGTCTAAAAAAAAAAATTTAAAACTGTATCAGAGCTGCTCTGTCATTTGGTGATGGAGAGTGTGAGCAGCAGTGTGCTGAGGATAAAAGGCTCAGCTACACATTTACACCATTCACTCCCATGCAAAGAGCTTAACAACTTATTCTTATTTATTTAACTATGTATTTCCTTTCTACAGACACAAAACCAGAACAGAAACTCACCTGGCAGACTGCACCTTCCTGTGAGCACATCTTTTATTCAATATTATTCTCTTTCTCTTGTTCTTTGTAGCTGAATTATTATGACTCCACTAAAGCAGTGATTTCTACCTCCAGCCACGAGTCGACAGCTTTAGTAATAGGTAACAACTTTGCTTATCTTTAAAACCAGTAGGAATTTCTTTCAAGGCAATGCGTGTCCAACCAGCTCTCCCTGCTTCCAGCCCCACCACAGTGTCAGTGCTACCTGTGTTTCTAGGAGCAGCCTGAGGTTTGAACTTTTCCTTTTGTGATGGAAACAGAAGCAGTATTCTTTTTTGGGGTTCTTTTTTTGTTTGTTTGTTTGTTTGTTTGTTTGTTTGTTTTAATAGATTACCTGTTTTACAGGCACGGCTAGGTTTTCCACAGGGGAGGGCAATTTCTAAACCCATCAAGGTTGGTTAGAAAAGGCAGCAGCCTTCCAGCTGGGCTGGACTAATGTCCTGGCCCCTCTTACCGGCTTTGGCAGCTAACCCAGGGGAGTGAGAGTTGCAAAGAATACGCGCTGCTCGGTTCTCTACTTGCATCCTCAGGTTTTCTCTGGACAACATTGTTTCCTCCTATCTGCATGTTTACACTGGAAACTTGATGAAATCTCAGAAATACCGATGTTTTCCTGAGACTGCCAACCAGTTCTTTTTACCTCACTGGAAATAATGCAAGATAAAAATCTCTGATGATTAATATCTGTATGATTTGATCATATGTGGGTAGTGTGAATCAAAGATTTTGTAAATGATATAGGAGAAAAGTGTGTCTAGGCTTGGCAGAGGAACTGGGGGAGTCTGGCCCTAGGGGGTCTGGCCCACTTTGAACCCTTACTGGGGAATTAGTGTATTTCAAATACCTAGAGCATTAACGGGGCATTCACACTTTGCATTAATTAAGATAATAAGATAAAAGTAGACATATGGAATAACTTTTTAGTTTTCAGCTCTGTCCAGGAGTGCTGAGCACCTGCCCTTTAATCTAACTTTCTATCAATAACTTTAAAAGTGGATATTGAAAACAAATTTTTACTGGTTACTGAGGTATTATCAAGCTACTTAATTTTCGGGTTATGTCATGTGCAGGCTGACTAACTTTGGCCCTTAAATAACCAATCTACAAGAAAGAGGCTTGCATATTCAGTTCACTTTCTGTCCTATTTCTGTGACCATGGTGCAAGCACAGGTCTTGTTACTGAAGGCGAAAAGCGCTCAGCAACTCCGTGGCCCCATTTCAGCAAAGCACAGGCAGCTGCCAGGCACTGAGCTCCACGGGAGACGTGCAAATGTGCTTCCTCGTTTTGATGGAGTGAAGACATAGGAAGGGCTCTAAAATATGCTTTGCTCCCAGAGAAGTCAATTGCAGAGCTCCTATCGATTTCAATGAGAGAGAAAAATCCTTTTTGAAGGGTAAGTAAATAAATGTATTTCATTGATATAGAGATCAGCACTCACACAACTATGAAATGTGGAACACTGAGCATCCCTAGCATCACGGTGAGCGCTGTGCTGCCTTGCTACAGTGTGCTTTATCGCCCCGCCCAGACCTTCCCCCACCCAGGCTGTCTTCATCTGCCCACAGGAGCAGAGCGAGAGGAGTCACATCTCCTCCAGGTCACCTTGGGTTTCCATAGTGACTATTTGAATGCGATTGTCTTATCAATCAGAACCTCCTTTACTCTCATAAGCAACTATAAAATCTCCTCTGGTTTCTATAGCAACCATCTTTAAACCCATATATTTGTTTTCTCTAGGCTTAGCTGAATTGTTGGAAATAGTGTAAATTAACTGCTGGTGCAATATTTCTTTTGGTTTTTTTTTCCCCTTAAGCTATCCCTTATTGTCATCCAGAACAACAGTTATGATGAGGCTACTGTCCTTTTGTTTCAGTTACTTAGAAATCCCCTTTGCTGCCTAACCACATGAGCAATGCCTCTTAAAAATCATCATTTTCACAAGGAACACTGAAAACCTGAAACCCCTGGAGTTCAGTCTTTCCCTTCCCAATTCAGGCCCCTTTGTCATTCTGTCCCCAGGCACTTAGAAGAAACAATGGTGCTGTTTTGTTACCCCAAATCACTTCTTGTAATAATATGCAAGAATAACACCTTCCCTCCAGTAACCTCAATGCAAAGTACAGTTGTTACTTAACAGCAACACTGTGAGTTAGTCAAATATTATTATTGGCATAGTATGAAGGATGTGCACAAGGTTAATGGCCCATCTACTCTGTAGATCCAATAAATGTCAAGAAGGGTTTTTTTTTTCAGCCTAAATGTGGTAACTGCAGACAAGGCTGCTACCACATTGTCTATGGTTTCCTTTCACCAGAGAGCAGGCAGACATAAAGTTATCTAAAAGAGCTGACACTGGCACAACCACCACTGCACTCTTACTTCATGAGCTGACTATAAACACGCAATGCTTTTCAAGTTCATTTTTCCTGTGTAGATCATAAGTGGAGAATGTGCTTAATTCAAGGTTATAAAGTTAGTATTAGACGATTATTCTGCTCTGAAATTCTGTGGCAGCATTTTCTGGGATCCTCTGGGTAGCAGCAGATCGCAGCCATACCAGATCTACCCCTGTGCAGCTTCCAGGCCGCCTGGAAAGGTAGATGGACCTCAATCCCTCTGTGGTGCTGGTTTCTAGCTGTCCCAGGCTTTTATTACTCCTCTTCCCCTGTATTAGGAAAACAATTTTGGGGTTGGAGCAAGATGACAGAATTGTTGCCTTTTCTCCTAATTTCTAACTTTTCTTAGAAACTGTCACTTGGTCCCTCTGATGTGTTCGTTTGCTCCCCCTGCCCAGCGCTGCCCAGGTGCTGGCACGAGGCGTGTTTGTGCCTCTGTGATGGGACGAGCAGCACGTGCAGGGGCACTGGCAAAGCTGCAGTCAGTCCACCTTGCTCCTTAGGAAAAGGGTTGCTAACAAACTGGAAGAAGTCGAAGGAAAGGTGAAAAAATAGCCAGGGGGCTGGGGTTGTGTTCACCTATTAGGGAAGAGCAAAAAAGCTCTGTGTCAGTTAATGGGAAACTCAGTAACTGTCATCAAGGATTAGGAAATCTTATGGGTATGGGAGGAGAAATACATCGAGATGATAAAAAGGACAGGAGTTAACTACTTCTAAAACTAAAAAAGACGAAAGTGTTGTGACTCAGGATCATAATGTCAAATTCATGGAAGGTGGTTGGTACTGGAGGGGCTTGGGCCCCCTCAGCTGCCCGGCTGTGCTGAGGGAGGTTTCTGTGTTTTTCCAGGGTGCACCACTGGCACTCCTCACACTGAGCTGCAGGTGAGGGAGAGAAAGGGGCAGGGGGAAGACTCGAGGGGAAGGAGAGGGTGGCTGCCATGGGAGCTCCTACAAGGAGAGCCAGAGGGCACCAGAGGGTGTTCAGACCCCACAGGGGAGTAGAAGCGTTTGCGTTCAAAAAGAAGCACGACCTGCTTGTGACAGGTTGAGGGGACCGGGCGTTCTGGCTGTGGATCCCCGACCGCCCGGGGAAGGGGCTGTGGGACCCCTCGCCGCGGTGTGCCGGTGCGGAGCTGGGTGCGGAGGGCAGGCAGCTCCCACCAGCTGACCAGGTCCCTGCTGCCGGGAAGCGAGTCGCTGCTGTCTTTGCCGACCGTGAGCTCAGGACCACGGCTCCGTTGCATTGCTTCGGGTACGGCCAGACACCCCAGAGCGCAGCACTGCAGCTCATTGCTCTTAGTACTGCAATCCCTTTCCTCATACAAACTGCAGAGAAAAATCACTTTTATAAATAAATGCTTTGCAGAAACACAAATTGTTTTCAATAGGAGCTTGGCTGGAGCCGTTCCTCATCCCTAACCTCCCAATCCCGCAGCGGTTTCTGCCCAAAGAGATGCCTGCAGGATGAGCAGGGCTTTCGGCTCTGCAGGGTCCTGCTGCGTCGCTGTATGCTACCAAGGCTCTTGCAAACCTGGTTACAAACCTGCCGGGTACTGCTCAGAGAGGGGATGCCAGGAGTCCGGCTGACAGGGTCTGCAGGGGAGATGGCAGCAGGCAGAGACGGGGCACAGGGGAGCCACAGAGCAATACTAACTAGCAGAAAAAGCAGCTTTTTTCAGGCAAATGCTTGCAGTATCTCTGCCTTCCTTTCAGTGAAGAGTTGCTGTTGCTGAGTAAACCTTCCTGAGAGAACTTGCACAACTTTGCTATCCAAAACACAAACATTAATAGATTTGGTCCCATTACATTTGACTTGGCATAATAAGAAACTCACAGATGGAAACTGCTTAACATGGAGCTGTTCTTATCTAAATTTCAGCCAATGCGCAGGCATGCTCAGAAGCCGTACAGCACCGATCTTTCACCTTCACGTATCTGAAGAAGATGCTAAAATATTTTCTATGTCTACTGTTGAGGTCTGTAGAAGATACTGATATAATACTCTGATTCTTTCTATGCAAATTTGCTGAAATTGTCTAATTTCTGAATATGTAACTCATATATAATCTGTGCAAAATAAACATGTGCCCTTTGCTGGCATTAGAAGAACATTTACAAATCTGAAGTCAAATACTCAGGAACTGGGAAATGCTCTCTGTAGTTTACCTCGGGTCCTTTCAGTGAAATGTTCTGAAGTAGCAGAGCACTTCTTGCTCGACTTCCCACCACCCTCCCCAGCAGGCTGAGCTTCCTTCTCTTTTCCCCATGGATTTGGGATGCTGAGGACCAGAGCTGCTGGGTTTTGGCTTGCCCAAGGACAATCAGGGATGAGCTCTCTGCTCGCCTCTACATACCTGGCATGCAACCCCTCTATGTTACTGTGGATACACTTGCTTTTCTCTACCTAAAATTGAGGAAAGGGACAGCTGGGGACAAGGGGTGAGGGAGGGCATTTTGCACTGTGGTTTTCTTCCTGAAGCCTGTGGTGGGGCGGGTGCAAGGCCCGTGAGAGCACAGCTCAGAAAGGACTGCAGGAGTGCCGGAACGGCGCCAGATAGGAGCACGTTGCTTGCAAGAACTAAAAACCTCATTCTCCTTATCTCAATTTTCAGAGCTGCTTAAGCCCCGGGTCTTTCTTTGCCCTGTGTGGCTGATGTATCGAGGAACCAGTGCAGAGCAGATCCATGTGTTCCTGCCTTCCCTGGGGCTTGCACAGTGTGGCCAGTGGTCCTTCCCTCCCTCCTTTCCTCCCTCGGAGCCGGAGGGCCCCGGGCTGTGCATGTTTAACACCCCACTCTCTACACGGTATATAGCTGCACATCCCAGCCGTCTTCTCAGCAGCTGCCCCCAGGAATGTGACTTTGTTATTTACGCTGCTCCCTCTCCTGCTCCCCGTGCCCGTTGCACTGTGCCTGCCCAGAGCCTGTGGCGGGTTTTCCCTTGGGGGAATGACCCAAGTGGCAATAAGTCCCAGCAGCTGTGCTGGGTACTACCCCAGCAGTTTCCTTCAGGGTTAATCCGGAGGGACAGCCAGTAAGGCAGACTGGTGCCGAGATTTGGCACGCCGCTCACTGGGCTCTCATGCCCCTGTGGGGTGGCCTCAGTTCTTCACCCTGAAGCCACTTGACTTCCAGCCCTGAAGCATCTGAGCATCTCCCACACAAACAGGAGCAGCTTCTGCAGGAGGGACTGTAGGTAATGACTGGATATTGGATTAAAACATGGCTGGCAACACTACTGTCTCCATCCCTCCTTTGAAGAGGGTGGGATGTGCTCTGAGCACAGTCACGGGGCAGGTCCTGCGAAACAGGTGGTGGTTGTCCTCTCCCGTGACTCCCACCAGTGTGTAGGGTGACGCAGCCTGGACCGGGGCAGCCGTGTGCCCACCCAGCAGTGGCTGCATAGACGCGGGTGCTAGACATTCCAGATCCAAGTGTGTTCAAAGGGACTTTAAGTACTAAAGCCCACTCAAACTTGTCCACTGGCCTCCACTATAGTACTTGTGAGATATCTCAGATCTCGGTAAAGGTGGGTGAAGGACATGCCTTTTCCCTGCTGTTCAACAGAAAAGAAAGCTGGGGCACGAAGGTGAGGATGAGGGGTGGGAACTTAAGTGGGAAGTTTGAGCCACTTTTTAGAGTTCAAACTTCCTTTGTCTTTTTTTTTCTTTTCCTTTAAAGACAGCTGAAATGTGGGATTTTGAAACGGGAAAGCAGTTATTTGAGTTCACCAATGCTCATCGGGCAGCAATCACCTGTTTGACTTTTGATAGCAGTGGAAGAAGCTACATTTCTTTTTCTACTGGTTACATCTCTGTAGGCGTAATTGCCGGTGCCTGCAGCAAAGAGCGCTGCATTCGAGTCCTGTGCTAGGCTGGTTACAAGAGGCAGGGATGGGTGCCTGAAGGTAGGGAGTTACAACAACGGGCGTTGTCTGCGTGCTCTGAAGAGGGGTAAGCGGTTTGCAAACTTCTGGAAGACTGGAAAACATTTAAAGGACATAAATGAGAGTGGATTGGGCTTTTTTTTTCCCTGCAAAAGGAAAGCGTGATCAGATCTGCAACTGCACCTATGTGGAGGGGAACAGGAGCAAGGTCTTCCCCAGAGTTGCGTGAGCCTTGTCCCATGGCCAGACGCATTGTGTGGGAGTTTATGCTGCAAGACAAGTGCTTTTCTGTGGGAAGTTCCTCCCTGAGACATTCCTGAGGGATTAGTCAGATTCGTATGCCTCCAAAAGAAATGTATGCTACAGCTTATGGAAAGAAAAGAACAAAAAAAACCCTGAGCAGATCTGTAATGCAAGCAGATGGAGCTGCCCAGGCTGCCCGTCGCTGGGTCTGCACACCCGCAGAGTGTGTGCAAGTCAGAGGGTACTCTAAAAAAATAAGTTATTTGTGCCCTTGCTCTGCTACACCATAGACAACACATGGGTGCTATTTGTATACAGCATCACATGCAAGTCACAGCCTATTGCACCAAGCATACATTGATGAAAGGTTCTGTAGCTTCCAAGGTGAAGACTAATTCCAGAGCAGAAAATTATTCTTATTCCATCCTTTTGGAGACCAGCAGGTAAATTTGCCCTTGTTTGAATATTTGAACTAACCATGTGTAAATACCACATCTCTTTCTAATTTTGGAAAAGTATGTTGATAAATCAAAGTGTGTCCTGAATGTTCTTCTAGGTATATTGTGACTGTTGGGTGGGACAGAAGAATAAATGCGTGCTTTGTAAGAAGGAAGACTGCATCTGATAGAGATGATCTATTAGCATAAAATAATACGAAATTGTTTTAAAAGAAAACATGAACTCAGTGTTTAGATCTTGGTAAAAAATAAAACAGAGCAAAAATCACTTTACCAGCACTAGAACCTGCTGTTTGGGCTTGAAACCAAAACTGTGCCCAAGATACACAAATCTTTGGGGATCTTTCCAGAGGGGAAGTGGTGTTACACCAGCTGCCTGCCCTGCCTGCCCCCCCTGTCCCCCCGGGGAAAACACCCAGTCGCTTGGCTGTGGGCTGACTTTGGGAGCTGGGAGCAATTTCCTTGAGTTCAGCTTGACTGATCAGCCCAGATGTATGTCTGTACATCTTTACAGAAGCGCCACGAGGTTTTATTTCCTCTGAATGCGGAATCTTGGACCATTCATCGGGAAAAGATCTGTGTAAAGCTGTATTTGCCAGTGATCAGAGAAGTAGCTGGCTGCCTTTTGCTGGGTAGCCAAATTGTGGTGGCAATGGCCAAGGTTGGATTTAAAATGCAGAGAGGAAGCGTGTTTGTTACTTCTGCTGACCTGAGGGGTCTGTTCTTTCCTTATAAGGTCCAGGATTCCCTTCGGAGCCCCTGGGAGGCACCAGCAGGCATCTTCCCACAAAAAGAGGTTTTCATCATAAAATAGTCATTTGTTGGAACCAAATGGCTTCAACAAACTGGGCAATATTGGGCATGGGACTCAAAGGGAAAGAAAAAGCTTGTAATTAGCTGCTGGCTGTTCTGGGACACTCCTCTTGCTTGTTTTTTCTTTAAAAGAAAAAGTAGTTCATTTTATCCAAAATTGGGGGAAAAAAGTCAGAAAGTTCTTTACCATCTGTGACGTGGATTTCCCATTTTCTGGGCGGCTCCTTCTGCCAGCAGGGCCATGTAGCCTGTGTAGCGCTGACCTTCCCCTCCCCAGAGCAGGGAGCACGTGTCTGGGGCCAAGAAGGACAAACCTCTTCTGGCAGTGGCCAAACCAGCCTCTCCCTTGTCTGTCTCTTTGGTCCAGAACTTGGCAGATGAGCTCCATCATGCTCAGAAACCTCAGCCCTTTGGCAGGGTGACATAGTAAGGATCCACCTTGAGTCTGTATTTCAAATACATTAGTAAGAGCAGTAAGTTACGGCATAGGGTAAGTCAGCATAACACAACAGATAAATACTTGGCCTTGATTTAATTCAGGCAAATGAGATTTTCATGTTAAGCTGATAATTTAATCTTAGCATCGCATAATCCTCAGTCACTAGTTTTCATAAGCTCTAGGAAAAGAAGTCAGAGACAGAAATAAGCTGAATTTGGGGAGGGCTAGGCAGTTAAAACTGCATGGTTGTGAACTGAGGTGGGAGGTGGAAATCAGGTGCCACCAAGCTTGAGGCAGGGTCAGGCTTATGCGTATGGTCTGACCAAGCCGAAGAACCTGCTGAATGAAAGGGAAGGAGGAACACTGTTTCTTTTGTGGCTTCTATCTGCTTCCGTCCAGCCCCACGGCCATAAAGAAGATATCCTGTGTGATGGCCACTGTCCACCGACTCTGCTCAGCTCAGCTGGTTACAGAGGTGACGCTGCATCTAAAAGAGATGATCCATTAGCATAAAATAATATGAAATTGTTTTAAACATGAACTCGGTGTTTAGATCTTTAGATCATGCCCTCCGGCTGTGTCTGCTGCAAACTTCACATGCCGCTTCCCACCGACGGCGCTGGTGGAAAAGGCAAGTGCTGCTTGGGAAAGCAATGAATATACCCCAGCTTTCAAAAATCTTTGCAAAAGGAACATCAGAAAAGCATTTAAAATAGATTGAAATGGTTGGCTTTGACTTTTATGGGGTTACTTCTGCCATATACTTATCTTACAGATTATAAACATAATTTGAAGTGTTTTTCTAAAGGAAAACAAAACTGGTTTTTTCCTGAAAATGCTAAAACAGCCTCTTTTAGAGACTTGCTGGACTTTACTAAGGTTTCTTCCCAAAGTGAAACCTTAGTAAAAGCCATCATTCAGCAGATTGCTTTCCATTTCAGTAGACTCAAGTTTTCCAGTGTAAAATGTTTCCACCTTTCTTTGACCAGCTCCACTGAAAGCCGTCAGTGGTGATATCTGATACCAACGGCGGCCTTGTGAGGCTGTGAAGGGGCAGCTCTAATAAATCTGTTACAACTGCTTCAGAAAAAGGCAAAGGTGGAGGGGTTGTTACTATAATTTCAACACAGCAACGGGGATATCTTGCTGTGTCAACATGATGTATTTTATCCATTTAACGTCATTTGTTATAGTAATGAAAAGTTTGAAAAGTAATTCTTTCGCATTTAAGCAGGCTTACAGTGAACATACACATATTTTTCTTCCTTTTGCTTTCCAAGCTGCAGCCAGAAGCGGTGCCCAAGCGGTATTTCTACAGGCTCGCATGGCTGGGCTGGGGTCCGGAGCAGCGACTCTCATTTCCAACGGGCTGCAGGGCAGGAGTTAGCACTGGGATGTGGTGGACGTCCCAGCACATGTCACAGCTCTGTGCTGTATGGGGTGGTTTTTTAAATGACCTGTGCAGTGATTAAAAAAAAAAAAAAAAGACTATGCTTGTGGTTTTTTTAGAAAACTGTGAATTAGCTCAGTTTGCAGTCATAACTAATCTTTCCTCTCCCTCTGCCTTTAATCCCTGAGCATGTATATGCAGTTTATTGATTTTCAGCATCTTAAAACAAATCCTTAAATTGGTGATGGCACAACACGCCTCTCCTGCGTGGCAAAATCTGCAGGACCTCTGGCCCTGGCATGACGCAGTGATCCGTCCTGTGGGAGAGCGCTGCTTCTCCCTGACAACAGGACTTGCTTTAATCTTTTTTAACTGTTTGGGGTTGTTTTCTTTTTCATTAAATGTGGAGATTTTATTGATCCCTTCCTTTCTCTATGTTAAAGTTTTAAATGAAAGTAACCATTTGCTTAGACGACAAATACCCAGGGAATACTTGAGGTGAATAATAAAAATGACAAAGGCAGTGTGTTACAGAGCACTGATAAATAACCACCTTGTAGGCATGATGATCAGTAGAGGAAGGTTTGGGATCGCTGCTTCTAACTCTAATTTCATCCCCTGTGTGTTCCTCTCCCAACAGACTTACGTTCCACCATTACTGAGAAATGGTTTTGCCATCATAATTTGTTTTTCCGTGGGTTCCTTCTACTCCTGGAGCCTGCTCATCCTCGCACCTGTAAGCTTGCCCGCCAGCACGTGCACACCACGCAGAGCTGCCCTCGGCACCATTCGTGCAGCTCCGTGCGTGAAGAGGAGGGAGGAAAAGCATGTTCTCCCTCAGGAGCTGCTGCAGACATGCAGTCCCTCTTCGGGTTTGTTACAGGCCCCCACACGATGCGGTGTATGTCCATTAAAACAGCCTGTGCTGTAAATTACAGACTGTAAATTACTGGTTAATCACACAACTGGCCTGGATGTCCGTCTCGGTCTGGAGCGCAGCGGCAGCTCCGCAGCGTAGCTGCCACTCCCCACGAGCAGGTTCTCTGTGGGGCGATGGGGGTGTGCGTGCCCACAGCACCAAGGATTACGCTCTTGGGAATCCAGAGTGGGAGCTACCATAATGTATGTCATATGGATTGCTTCCTACCTAGATAAACTGTTTGAGGGTTTGTACGTATGTGTGTGCATCTGAGCAAACACGATAAGAGAAAATAAGAATTTAAATGAGCAAAGTCCTGCCTATGATTTGTGGCTATATGAAAAAAAAACCCCAAACCAAACAAATCAAAATTCCCTCTCCTCCTTAACATTAATCTCTTTTCTCCTCTTGTACATTCTCATAAATCTGTCCTTGGTATTGCAGTGGCTTGTTTTCAGCACGGCTAAGTTTGCCCCTGTGTAGCATTTCAACTAAAACAATTTAATGGCCCATTGGCTAAACACTGACAAACCTACTTTGAATTCAGTAGGAGGTAAGGACTGAGCAAAATCTCAGCAAGGACTTTGGCATAGCATCCTGCGACACTCACATCCTTGCAGTTTAGTGGGAGCTATTTACCCACGTGTATCTGTTTCACGCCCTGCATGAAAACTATTTTAACATTTTGCTGCATTGAAACAGCATGACTAAGGCATTTACCTAGTTTTCGTTTGTTCGACTTTGTGTTTGACCCTGCATAAAGCATGGCCTCTTTGCAACATTATTCAGTGACACATTCTTCTCTATTGACCTGTGTCTGTATATTACTGCGAATCGTATGGGATATTACAGATTTATTCTTTATTTTGCTGTAGATACGTATCATTGCTGAGCGCACATAAACACAGTTGTGTTGTAAGTTCAGTCTTACGTAGCTCAGTTCGGGCTGTGGAAATATCCAAAACTACACAGGCCTATAGCCAGCTGCTTTTCAATGGCAATGTGATTAGGTTACTTAATTACTATCCCACCTGGCAGCACAGGAAACCTCAGCTCTGCCCTCTGCATAGTCCAGAGGTCGCTGGCAGTGATCACTTCTCAAGTCACGTGAAGTGCTGTTTCACGGTGCCATTTCTACTTCAGCATCATTTGGGTGTGTCTGATCCTGCCTGGAGCCTCAGTTCCTCAAAACAAGCAGCTGGGTTACGGCATTAGCACTGGGCACAGGTACCGTAAGTGCAGTCAGACTCCTCGGTCAGAGAAGGCTGGTGCCCCCAGCCCCTCTGTAGTCCGATCCCTCCATTCCCTTTCTAAATCTCTCCTCCCCATTCTCTGGAGCACGATCCCAAGAGGGATGAGCATCCCTGCTTTGAAGTTGATCTTTAAAGCTGCCTGCTATTGCTGGCGGTAGAGGTTAAGAACAGGCAGTGTAAGTTAGCAACACTGTCACAGGTTTCCTGGCAGGTGTTCTGCCTCTGCTTTGATAGATCAGAGGTGATAGATGAAGATAGAGTCCTGCTGTCCTCATCTATAGATGGCACAGCTCCTCTCTGGAGCCCGGCTGCAGAACACAGGGGTAAGTAACGCTAACAGCTAAGCACACAATTGGCATACAGCAGATGCACAGGGAAGAAATACCTGCAGGAAGCCAATGTGGCCTTTCCTAGTCACCCTACTGCTGGAGCCATGGGTGGGTGAGCCCCTACAGCATACATTCATGGACTACATTTAGTGTTTAGACCTATACTTTTCTGTCTTGCATCTTCTGTTTTAGTTTTCATCTGTATTTTAAATCATTAGGGGCTATATTTGAGTGACAGGATGGGGTTTCTTCATTTCACAGGGAATGCCTTTGGGCTTTTTCTATTTTCCCATATGCATCCTACATTCCGAGGAGGAAGAATATGGTCAAACAATATTTAAAATTGACTTCCTTCAGCCAGAAGAATTAGAGGCCAGCTTTTAAGACACTTCAAAATCTAAAAATGCAGAAGTTAAGAAGTTTTATGATGCCCACTATGCTTTTTTAACCAAAAAACCCACCAATTGTGGAAATTTTATGCTTAAATCCTACTTTCTTCCATGCAGTTTTGTCTCCTTCACCACTTTTAAAAGTCAGCTGAAAACTATCTGAATTAACATCCACTGAAATCAATAGCAGTTTGGGGGATTGATCAAGGTCCGGTCCATGGAATAAATAACATCTACTGGGAAGATTATATAAACATGTAGGTATTTTTGGAATATTTTTCAAAGAGCTGTGCTGTGGCTTAATCATGAGGAGATACAAAATACAGAAATATGTGCGTAGAACACAAACATTATCTGAACAAGAGCAGTAGATAGCCTCGTAATTAGGTGCTCAGCTGTAACAGAGAAGTTAAAACCTCCACTCAAATTTAGTAACTCACCTGGCAGTCCAGTATCCTCCTCTACAGAGTTAAGAGAACCAGTAGCCCCAGTTCACATGAATAAAGAGCCAGGAGCCAAAGATCAAAGACTGAAGCAATGCTTCAAAAGTCCCTCCTTCCTTTATAGCTTGTTTAAAACAGTGACACTTTTTTCTGTTTGAGCTTTCTGTTACGTGTGTGTTGTGATCCTGCTTTCTGCTCCTCCTCTGCCCAGAAGTTAATGCAACACTTCCTACCAGCTTTACAGCTGGTATTACCCAGAGCTTTGAGATGAGTCCTCCTTGTACACCTCATCACATGGTTACCCTCCCTCTCTCTCCCCTCTGCCCCAGGATCTTTGGCCAGGCTGAGCCTTGGGAGGTTTCCCCTCGTGCCTCCTGGAAACACCCCTGGGTTCCCTATGAAACACTGGTAGATCCACGAAGCCTGCCCATTCACCTAGTGCTAGAAGGAGGATCTTCTGTCCTGCAAGACCTCAACTCAGACCAGCCACCCAAAGCTTGGGGGAAGCCTGTGCCTGAGGTTTGTGCACAGGCAGCAGCTTTTCTCTGTGCAACAGGCAAGGTCTCCAGTGCCTGCACTTTGCCTCCTCCAGTGAAACAAGCGATGGAAACAAGAAGGTGCACTTAGGGCATTGTCTTTGCATTTCCTACAACAGGCTAAGGAACAAAGGAAGAAATTCAGCATGAGATGTATTAGACTACCATCTGATAAATGAAAACTCCATTATATATGCAGCAAGTGTATTTGGTATTCCAGAGAGATTATCTTATTTTGGCTCCATCATTTTCATCATGTACATCCACGAAGAAAGTAAAATCTATCGCAAAAATGGGAGAAGCAGTAAATAATAAAAGGAACATTTCACTGAGGGGCAAGATACCTGACCAAGTGTTAAAATGCATCATTTGAACTTCAATAGTAGTCAGTCTATGCACTGTTAGTCCATCAAAACATTCTAGATCAAACCTTTATGAGAGTGGTTATACAGTGGATAAAAGTAAATATAAGATTTTACCTTTTTCATTTTGCCCTTATCCTTTTGTGGTTCTAAACTCTTAGTGGCTAAAAGTACTTAAAAATTTGATTTTAAAAAATAATTTCTCAGACTGTGCATCATCTCACAATTTTTAGTTCCACTAAACCTTTTGAAAAAAATACAATGGCAAAGTAAAATACAACAGTTCTGGAAAGTCTCATGTATTTTAAATAAGTTTGAATCATCTAAGATTCAGAATTACAGAAAGATTGAATTTCAAGCAATTTGATGTGTGTTGTGAGCTTATAAACTTTATTTTAAGGACAGAGTTAATTCACAAGTCTGTTATGTTGAGAAGGTAATGGCAGTTAAGGAATATTTATATATGTAACTAAGGTTAATAATGCCCCAATAAGGCAGTCTGGGTAAGTGCTTTTTGAGCGTTTTCCACTCACATCCTTAAACATTTTAGTGGGGATTTGACCCTGTATACTTCACATAGATTTCTGGATAAGAAATAAATGTTTGTATTTATTAGACACTTTTCTAGGATCTTTGAAAGAAGTGGAGTCCAAAGAATCTCAGAACAGCTTGAGAATATAAAAAATAAAATACAATACCTCAAAAATAAAAATACATTGAATACTGATGTAAATTCTCCCTATTAGTAATGCCACTATAGCAAAACAGTTGTAAAACTGGGAACTTAGAGAAGCACATTGTAAGTAAATGTAACTACTTAACACAGACTATCCAAAATACTCCATCAAATGAATTTCAAAAACTTGTTTTAGAGCAATCAAGTTCTCTTCTTTTGGAAGAAAAAAAAAGAAAGATAATCCAAACCTTCATGTAATATTTAGTCAGTAACACAGGAAGGCCACTACACCCCCGTGCCAGTAGGATTAAACTGGCCAGCAATCTATGCCTTGCACTGCTGAGCGATCTTCTGGTATGTTGCAGCATGAAGGAAACATCCTGAACATCCTCACCTCCCTATGACTGATGCTGACATCAAAGTGGAAACACACACACACAATTTTCACATGTGTCTGGTAAAAGGTAAATTACAAAGTAAGAAATTCATTAAGTTAGGGGGAGGGGAGAGGAAGAAAGTTGAATCACTGATTTCTGCTTTCATTCCCTGCCCCACCCCCCTCAGGTTAAAGCACAAGCACTGTAAGAACTTAAATAAGCCACTTACTTAATCATAAAGGATCAATCATTTACCACATCACTAGCTGTTATGAAACAGCTAATATTCCAGAAATCTGGAAAAAAAAACAACCCACAAAAAACCCCACAGGTTTGTCTGTTCTCAGTGCAGATTTTTTTTTAGAGGAAAATTAGAGCAGTACCTTCTATAGAGGTAACTGAACATATGACAACCCATCACTCCAGGGCCAGCAAAGCTTCGTTTTGTAGATCCAGGACTAGATGTTCTGACAGAATTCTACTTTAAACATCTCTAAAAGTTTTCCTCTGATCAGGCTAAGCTTCCTGCTAGGGCATCCTACTGATTTTGCGATGTAAGTTCATATCTTTTATAGTGTTAGAACCATAATTTCCATTTCAGCAGTAATCTAAGCAAGCAGTAGTCTGTTACAAATACTTAACCCTTGATGCTACCACTGCACCAGTACTAACATGGAAGCAAAGTTCTCTTTCACACTCCAAACATGGTTTTGAAGTCTGGCCTGACTTCCTATTCTTTATCTCTAGGAAAAGGATCGGGAACAATCAAAGTATTCTTAATGTTGCCTACTGTACACAATTGCCTAATGGATCAGCAGAGGTAAAGAACAGGCAGCTCAAAGCAGCCAGTAACAGGGATCTGCATTTTGATAATCCAGTTGCTTATAGTCAATGCAGAAAATTGGCCACTACCGTGGGAAGCTGCACACACTGCCGTATTGCTCCTGCCCCTGGCTGTGAAAAGACTTAGGGCGCTGCTAAAAGCACCAACTAGAAGAAAAAACACTTGCCATGAATAGGATTAGTTGGCCCTAGAAAGCATCAGTCCTCTTACCTGTACACCCTCTTCAGTAGCTCCAGTAGGACTAATTTTTTTTCTCTTTTTTTTTTTTGTTGTTGCAGACAAAATCATGCTGGAGCCACACTAACTCTTTTAAAAAAAAAGTTCCATTTAGTGACACTGATCTTTCAGCATTTGGTGTCACATGCTTATATGGAGTCTATGCTCCAATGCATCAGGAGGGATAACACCCTTTGGAATATGTTTCCAAGAAAAATCCCTCCCTCAGTACTCCAGGTGCCAGATTCCCTAGTGTAATTTGAAGTCTAAAGCAGAGGAAACGATCTCTTTCAGCATCCTCCCCTGCTCCAAATACCTAAAAAGTAAGCTTCTTCAATAGACTAGAGACTTATGTGAGAGGAATTCTTAATTTTTAAAACCTTTACCAAGGTCTAAGCAGAGCTACTTGCTCAGCAGAATGGGATGAAATCTGATTTTACCATTTCAGTTTAGTCTGTAACAAAAAGCAGCAAAGCCTGGACTAAGTATACTTTAACTAATTGCACTCTTATTCTGAACTGCAGATTATTGTCTCCAAGCTATAGGGTTCTGTGTGTTACAAATTTTGCCCCATGCCTTAACATCTGTGAAGATTCCAGGTTCTTTCAGGTGTGTACAATGCTTGGGGCAAAGAAAGATGGATAACTCATTAAGCAACTGCATTACTTTCAACTCACTGCACAACAGTTCTGTGGTGTGAAAGTTTTAAGCCTTTTTACAACTCTCATACACACAAACACAAAACAATGGCCTGTCACAAACTGTGAGAAGGCTGGATCGATGGGCTGAGGCCAACTGCATGAGGTTCAACAAGGCCAAGTGCCGGGTCCTGCACTTCNACCTTAATAATTCTATGGTAAGGGCAACACTTACACCAGAAGTACTGAAAACAGCTAAACCCAACAAGTCAGGAGATACCAGTAAAATGAACTTTATTTTAAAGCTCATTAAAAAGCTTCACAATAACACTAACATAATTAGCATTTCCTTCATTTTATGTACCCCACATGAAAAATGTATTGTTTAGCAAGAGATGAAACGTAAGCGTTTCTGCATGCTACTAACACATTTCACCATCTTATTACCTGATAAGTGCTTCGGACTGCAAAAATCAAACCTTAGAACAGAAGGATTTCTTCTGGAAAGTCCTTATGAACGGGACAGACACTGGCTTTTTACTGACATACCCAATTAGATGTCCAGACAAAAGAAAACTACCTTGGCATCTACAAATGCCTACGAAGGTTTTGATTACAACCTTTTGAAGGAGCAGTATATTTCGGAGCAAGGGCTTCTTTTTCATCTTTAGTGATGCAAATGGTTAAATACTGCACAGAAGCTTAGTATGAACTCACAATTCCACAGGAATCTGAAAGTTACCAAGGCAATTTTCCTTTTAGGATAGTCATGACCAACACTATTACTATTCTTCCTCCCATAACACAACATATCCCAGACAAGTCTTAAGAAAAAAATATAAATAGTTCCCAAAACAATGCATTCCCACCCCCCCATCACATACAACAGCAAAAATATCTTCTGTCATGGGATGAAATAACTTGCTGCAAGTGCAGTGGTTTAGTCCAAGTCCATGCTAATGGTGTTTTGATCACTCGGATGACATTCGCCATTTTGTTGAGGCATTTCAGAATTTTTGTCATCTTCTCCCATGTCTTCAGTTTTATAATCACTCTGTTCATTTAATGGGTTTTCTTCCTTAGGAGAGTCAACTTTTGGTTTTGGTTGTGTCACAACAGACTCACAGACATTGTTTAACTCCTAAAGAAAAGGGAAAAGATGTGGTCAGAATATATATTAAGGACCTACCAGCTTCACTAGTGTGAAGAGTCCTGTACTCAAATACTGTTTGAAACTTGCTTCTGTATTTATTTCCCAAGTCCAAACTGATAACTAATTATTATACCCTGAAATAAATTAACTGGTCTACTTTCTGAAGTTCTGTGGGCAAAGTTCTTCAACTTAATATTTTGGATTTCACAGGAGGTTTTTTCAAGACTATTTTGTGCCTACCAGAAGCACTGAAGAACAACCTGAGTTTTTAAGATGACTGAAAGACAAAATGTCAATAAGCTCCACAGAATTGTATACAGTATAGTACAGCTCCTCTGCTTTCTACTGAATCTCCTGCTGTCCACACTTTCTAACTACCCTTTAAGAACACTGGAGCAGTAAGATGGAACTGGGAGAGAGGGAGGGGGACATAGCAGTCTAGCTTTAGCACTAGCCTCTAAAATTAGTTTCTTATGGTACTTACCTGTAGCTTTGCCTTAATTTCACTTGAATGCACAGCCGGATCCTGATCTAAACTCTTCTTAGCCTGTGCACTCACAGCGTTATTCATCCACTCTACCACTTCATTAACACACTTCTCTACTTTCATCATTTCCATTTCATCAATATGGATGTATTTCTCATCCTGCCCAAATACAAATGTTTTGTATTAGTTAATAATGTCAAGTTTATAACATCAAGTTATGCCAACAAGACTATCCCAATTATTTACAATTTATAATCTTTACTGATTTTCAAAACAAATAGAAGCTGGCAACAAGCCAGATCTGTTACAGTAAGAGACAACAATAAATACAGATATCAAAATAAAACTTCCTCTGCCCAATAATCAAACAAGAAACCTAGTTCACAGAGGGAATAGAGGCTGCACAAGCAGGTCACACAATAAAATATAACATTCTTAACAGGGTTGATAAAAAAAACCCATCACCAAACATTCCCTCTCTCCTGGAGTGTCTTACATAGGCCCAAGGTAGTTTAGACAGTGCGATTCTGCTGTACGCAGAAAGGGAAAGGATCAATTGTCCAACTTGAGGAGCATTCCCTACAATGCCATAGTTACAGAATTAACTGATATCAGGAGAAGGACCTACCCAGCAACACAACCTATGATTTTAGCTAAGAATTCTAAATATGGATTCAAGTCTTAAATGTACTATTTTCAATGATGCTAGTCATTTCAAGACTGTGTAATACTACTGAAGGACTTCACCTAGTAATGATAATTTTGTGATCTATAGCTGTAAGGACTTAATTGTTTCTGATGCAAGTCTCAATCTCAAACTGAATTAGCTTGAGTGTTGTGAGCTGCCCTATTAAAACTCATTAAGTTGAAACCCAAGGAGTACGTTTTCAAAACGCAGGAATGCTTATCAAGAAAGTAATCTTCAAATATCAATGGCAAAAAAAACCCCAAACACCCATATGTCATAAAAAAGCTAGATGTTTTAGTTTATCCTGAGTAACTTTTACACTATGGCACAATTCTTGTTCCCAAAAGAACTGGAAGAGAACACTTCTAAAAATGTCAGATTAGCTTTTAAAAGGTCAAGAATCAGACCACAGTCTAACCCTCACTCTATATAAGAATGTCCTTTTTGGCCTGAAAACATCCAGAAGTATCAAGCAATTGATGATATGACGCACTATGCGAGATTTTTGAGTACTGAGAAACATTTGTGGTGTTAAATTTGTGACCTATATAACAGTAGATTGCAGCTCATCTGAAAGTGAATTTGAAGCCTCAGCCAGCTGGTAAGCCTCACTGAAACACTGTGTGGTAAAAGAAAGGTACTTTGAGGCCACTTACTTTATTCCTGAATTCCCCAGCTATTGTAGCATAGTACTGGAGCCTGTGTCCCAGTTCTTCTAACAGCTTTGGTCGTTCTTCTGCTTCTTGATAACGCATTTCAATTGGAGTACCTAATTTCTAGAAAAAGCAATCCCTATGCGTTATGTGATTCATTAACATTGTTTTGTGTGATATTTTGGAAATTCTGTAGTTTGGGAATACTAACAGACCTACCTTTAAATCCTCTAATTTGTCTACATACACCTGCTTAGCTTCATCCTCACCCTCTTCATACAGCCAGCCTTCTGTCTCTGTTAGGAGTGCAGAGAATCCCTGCAGATCCTATGTATCAATATAATTCAACATGTCAAACATCAAAATATGCACCAACTGACTATGTGTGTCTCACACTGATAAAAATAAACATTTATTCTTGGCCTCCTACATAAAAATTACATTTTCTACTTTTGCCTAAGTCAATTAAACCACATCAGCTTCTGAACTGGGAAACACACACACATCTACAACACAGGTAGCATTTATAGCCTTTTCTCCTTGATTAGGCTAATGCTTGACGTGCAGCTTTAATGTTTTTGGTTATAGATACAGCAACACAGCTTCCTCTTCTAGTCACCAACTTTATTTGGAAACAAAAATTTATTCCATTTGTGACAAAGTTTACTTTCAGGGATATGTACTATTCGCTAAATCTGAACCTAATTCTGGATCAGTCCCAGCCATCATTCAAATGAGTTACAGTTTTCAGCTATTTCCAGGATGGCCATGAGCAAGCTTGACCAAGGAATACCAAATAGATATTTGGTATCAGTATTTTCAGAGAAGCCCCTGAAACCATAACCTACCTTTTCACAAACGAACTTTTCATATGGTCCAGACAACTTGTCCCTGAACTCATACACATATTCCTCCACTGCATTCTTTGCCTCATTTCTTTCTTTTTCCAGTTTGTCTTGCATAATCATCTTACCCTGTATAATCACAGAAAATACTTTAATTAAAAATACCCATGTTCAAACAGCATTCTACAAAGCACAGCTCCTGTAAAACACAGTAATCTCCCAGAAGCCTTGGCTCACATAACTGCTGGAATTCTCACTGCTATGCAGTGGACTAACCTGAAGAAACGGCATGCACTTCTCCATATTACAACAGCTCCAACCAATCTATGATGTCATTCCATGGATCAGTGCTCTGATGCTATCGCTATAAACAACACTTCAATCTTTGTGATTAACACTTGTCAGTTATGTGTTGAAGTTGGAGCATATACTAGCTTACTGTAAATTATTTGAGTCCACACTCCAGGGTTACAGTAAAAGATCAGAGGTTGCCTTAAAAAGCAGAATAGTTAATAACTGCAATCAAGAAAGCAGTCTACACCATACTCTAACTCACCTCTGTTTCAATATACATATTGAGGAGATCTTTTCCTAACTGCCAAACCAAATTAGCTTCAATAGGTAGTTCTACATTCTTCACTTTTATCTTGGGTTTCTTAGCTTCTGGGGGCTGATCACCTTTCTTCTCATTTGTCTGAGTTGGAGAGAAGAAAAATAAGATAATTTTCCTGACTTCCTTCTGATGAAGTAGCACTATAATGAAAGAAACATTCACAGGAAGAACATGCAGATTTTCTGTGTTCTTTCAGAATCTTCAAAAATATATTTGTGAGGCACTTTCCCTTCAGGGATTCCACCTCCCATCCTAGTCTGCTTACAGTCTATTTCATGGACAGTAAATACTGAGCTACAGGAAGAAAGTTTCTCAGATATACAGTGTATTTGCAGGTTTTTCCAGAAGTGCCCATCTGCAGCTTAGCACTTCACTGGTGGTGCTGACAGTGGCAAGATTTTAACGTAAAACATCTTTCATCTTATACAGATGTAAGAGCAAACTACTAGCAATATCATGCAGGCATATGTTTTTCACATAGATTATTTCGTCTTAGATTTATGAATTCCTGACCCCAACTTTTCTCAGCAGGCCTAATAAGCTTGGCCTCTAACAGCTGTTAAATGAATTGAAGTGTCTGCAAGCCAAACAAATTAGCTGTACAACACTGCATGAAGACAGGGAAGTGGTAGAGCAAGACTTCTTGCAGGAATTCTTTTGCAAACTCTGTGTGAAAATCATCATGAGATATATACATTTTTTTTCACAATAGAAAAGGTATAAAAATGAAAAAGGTTCCGAGCACCAGGTTTCTTACTTTTTCTGGGAATGTGTTACCATTTTAGAAGTCCCCATTATATAGCATAACATTTTCAACAGAGTTAAAGGGTCACTCACTTTGACATCTGGGATTTTGTTTTCTTCAGAGGGAGGTTCTGATGAAGGGGGAGACTGTGACGTTTGCTGACCATCAGTTTGTACCTGGGACTGTGTTCCAGCCTCACTGTTCTCTTGCTGGATATTTTTCTGAAATGAAAGCCCAGGCACAAAGGATGTAGAAGGCATGTGCACTTGTGTTTAATAAGTTATAGGGCACTTCACTTCTGATGCACATACTGTACAAAGTGCCATACAAAGCATTCTGTGCACATGCAGAAACACACACACACACTTTAACTAATTGAGATACAGACTAGGTGCAAGTTGAGAAGGACTTATTGAAAATGCCACTAGTGCCAGGCTTGCAGCATAATACTCGTGTGTGTGTGTGCACATGCTACCACTTTCTCTTACAAAAGGTAGCTTTTAATTTATTGAGTCATAGCTTTTAAGCTACCCCTCCCCTCAGAAAACTGTTAAAACATCAAGTACACCATAATAATGCTGCATTATTCCCCAGTGCTCCCCTCCCCTTCAGTGCTGTAGAAAACAATCCAGCTTCCCCTTCCACAGAAAGTTTCAAAACTTTACTAATACAAAGGATTACACACAAAGCCTTTTAACACAGAGAGCATGGATGACTAATAATCCAAACCAAGTTTTCCTATTTGGAACACTGATAACAATGGCAGCTGCAAGCAACCCCACCCTCAAGCAACCCACCTGCTGCTATTTGGCACTTTGCCCAATAATCAATTTTGAAGTCCACACACTTTCAAGATAGCACTAATTTTCTCCTGTTCTTATAAAGACATTATATTTCCTGATAGCTATGCACATCTCAAAATTAACTTCACTTTGCTTCCTTAGAAGAAGGTATTTTCCTTCCAGAGTATGTAACAGCAGAACACGCTTTCATTAAGGACATTCACACACAAGAAAGGTGAACTTACATCACTTGAGTTTTCAGTAGGCCTGTGGTCCTGAGATTCCACTTCAGTCTCAACACCAACATCTTCACTCTCTTCACTTTTAACTGGTTCTACCATGGATGCAGTGGACACACTGAAAATCCCATGAGTATTGACACGGACTTTCACTTTGACTTTAGACTTCTCTCCATCTTTCTGGGCTGCCACATTCTGGATAACATACCTACCTAAAAACAAAAGAATAAATACTCACACAGTGGAATTAAATAGGAAATATTACAGAGCCAGGAAAAGCTCCCGCTTTCATAAAGAATACATTTTCTAAACATTTGATGAAGCCTCTTTCATTATGGTCCCCAAAATAAAACGAATACTACAAAAACCAAAATGTATCCTGCTTTTCAGCCAACTTTACCTTATGAATCAAAAGGGAGAATGTTTATTTTAATCTTCTGGGGTAGGTTCTCCTGCCACTATTAATATAGAGTAAATACAAAAAGCAACAGCTCACTCTTTTACTCGTGCTGTGATGCTATAGTGGGATGAAAGAAAACTACACAAAGATTTAGCCTAATGCCAATGCTAAGTGGTATGTCTTTTTAATACAAGTTACTGCCCAACAAAGAAACAGTATTTCTAGAAATGTTCTCTTCAACTTCTAACATCCATGTAAGTCTGCCATTACCTTTTACTCTAGAGCAGAACATAATTGTTTTATAACTCCTGTAATACTTGAAACAAGCATTGTGAAACTAAGAAACAGACAGATAACTAGTTTAACAGCATACAAAGAATCAGATCTCACTGACATTAAGAGCAGACATATTTTTACCGCCTATTACATGGTTCTATCTGTATCACCAAAACAGTGACCTGCAGCTTGTATAGCTGCGAAGTACAAGTTCACTGATTTCATCACAGGCTGGATATACACATGCTCGCACACACCATTCCTTCATCAATAGATCTAAACCACATGCATACAAGCTTTTACCTGCTTACTTTACAGGCTAAAGAACGTAATCCCCCCTCTCTTGTAAAACCAATAATATTGGTATTGTGACCGATCCTCCCTTTCGCTAGTCTTATCAGAACTACTGACTCACCCATTAGGACTACTAACAATTCTGTTCTAAGCAAAGAGTTAATCAGCGAGTGAGCTGAAACCAGTCTGATTTTCAGTTCTGTTCTCACCAGTTTGCAGAATAGCAGTTAAATATCTTCTCGTTTGTTAAAGCCATATAAATTGAACACTCACAAATCCTACTATCAGTCTTTATGGCAAGAGTTAACATGAAAGGAAGTCTGCTGTTTCTGTAACTACAAAATATTGTGCTGGTTTCTAAGACATATGGTATTTGAACTTTGTGATTCTCAGTGTAACAACCACATAATTTGCTTTGAAGTAGAGAAAATAACTATGTTTTCTGTTAGGATAATAGTTTCTTGTAACTTTGTAGTGCATTAGGTATTAACTGAAATACTGGTAAATCAGATGGAGATGGTTTTGCCCTATATATTTTCCCACCCATTTTAAGAATATTTATAAAGCTTATCTCTAACACTACAGTTCTGGTGATACTGTATTTTAAGTGCATTGTTAACTAACAGGACAGCTGTATTGTCAAATAATTAACCAAGATTTGTCATTTCTTTTACCACTCTGGGAAAAAAAAGTTGAGCTTTAACTGTTGAGCTTTCTAACAAAACCAAGCAATTACTTGACAACTAGTAATAGCTTTATTTTACATGCAAACATACAACATTTAATTGCATGCTTAGAACTCAAGAGCAGTTATTTAATTGGCCTATCTTTACCATCACAATCTTTTTCTAACTAACCACATCGTGAACTCTTTGTAAGTGTCAACACTGTCAATGTTGTAATTTGTCAAAAAGGATGAAAGAGCTGCTTATAAATGTTACCTAGACAATTCAAATCAATACTGTAGTCTTGTAGCTGACACTATTTCAGGCTGCCCTAATGAAAACTTATTCAGCATTATGTCAAACCCAGAAAGTATAGGAAAAGACAACTAGTTACTCAAGATGCGTTTAAGATTTTTATATGCAGGAGATATTTTTCAAGTATTTCTAGCTTGCTTTAGCAAAAAGCAGAAAAGATTAAAAAAGTTAAGAAGTTATCTTTTGCAGTGATAGCCCCATTCTAGTCCTGGGCATTCAGCTAGTTTCCCCTCATTTCTTCATTGGATTGAAGCAACTTTAGAAACTAGGAAAATAAAAAAAAAATCCAAATTCAGTTAACTATAGAATGGGATAATTGAAAATTGAGTCGTCCAGACACAAAAAAACTAAATATGTCATATAATCATACTGTAACACAACAGTTACAGAATTGATTTAAGACCAAACAATGTGAGACAACACAATTTCCAGGACAATTACTTACCAATTTTTGACTCAGGATATGGGACTCCATTAGGATCAGAATAAAAAGCTTCTAACTCAAATGGACCTTTCCTATAGAATGTAAGAACCTTGGAGAAAGGTGCTGCATGATTTCTGCTGAACACCTCATGAACCCTGTAATTAAGAGAAAAATACCACTTTTAGCAGAGTATTTGAGCTGAAAGGCTTTGATCTAGGGTCAGAACTTTTCAGAGAAACATAACCATGTTTTGACACATTTACGCTTCTGAACAATTCCAAGAAAGACACTTCACCACTGTACTGTAAGGAAAAAAAAATACTGTTGTGTACTGTAATGGGAAATTGTACTATTCCACTAATTTTGAGTCTCAGAAGCAAACAACTTTAGATGTAGGTGGCAATTCAGTGACAGACTATCAGAAGACGTTCAAAATCTATTTCTTGCAAAGACATTATTCTGAGCTTGGAATAGCATAATGTAAATCATAATTTGCACCCTTCCTCAGTTAGTCTCAAAAGGCTAATTACAGCCCTGTTAATTCCTTACTCATTTACTTTCTGTGGCTTAGTTGAGAACCCTGACATCAGATTATTACTCATTACTTGATATGACAGAAAGACAATCAGCTTTATTTTATATTCTTCCTGTAGGGTTTGTCCGCTATTATGCCACTCTGATTCTAATTTCCAACTGAGTTTTGTCTCTAACTATGGAAGGATCTCATCTAATAACCTAAATGTGAGAAATAAAAGCTTCACCTAGAATATGAACCCACAGGTTGCTCTCAGAAGCATGTGACAGAACAATTAGGTTCTGCATCTCCACAGAAGACAGACAAAAAAGAAAAGTCTGAATTACAAAGAATACGAGAAAGGTAGAACTCTAAATTTCCCAAAAGTTAAATTCAGACCTCTTTACATTCTAGACAGCAACTGCGTTTCCCACAGGCATGGCATGGTTAATAGCAGAGAAGTCAGACTCTTAAGACACTGCAATTGCAAGAAATCTCTCTTACGAAACTCTAAGAGTTAAATCCTTGCTTCTGTTTTCAGCCAGACAAATGGCATCCATGTAAGCTCACAATAGAATCATAGAATCACTAAGGTTGGAAAAGACCTCTAAGGTCATCGAGTCCAAACATCAACCCAACACCACCATGCCCACTAAACCATGTCCCTAAGCACCTCATCTACACGTCTTTTAAATACCTCCAGAGATGGTGACTCCACCACTTCCCTGGGCAGCCTGTTCCAAGGCCTGACCACTCTTTCAGTAAAGAATTTTTTCCTAACGTCCAGCCTAAACCTCCCTTGGCGCAACTTGAGGCCATTTCCTCTCGTCCTATCGCTGGTTACTTGGGAGAAGAGACCAACCCCCACCTCACTACAACCTCCCTTCAGATAGTTGTAGAGCGCGATGAGGTCTCCCCTCAGCCTCCTCTTCTCCAGACTAAACAATCCCAGTTCCCTCAGCCGCTCCTCATAAGACTTGTGCTCCAGGCCCTTCACCAGCTTCGTTGCCCTTCTCTGGACACGCTCCAGCACCTCAATGTCCTTCTTGTAGTGAGGGGCCCAAAACTGAACACAGTACTCAAGGTGCGGCCTCACCAGCGCCGAGTACAGGGGCACGATCACCTCCCTACTCCTGCTGGCCACACTATTCCTGATACAGGCCAGGATGCCGTTGGCCTTCTTGGCCACCTGGGCACACTGCCGGCTCATGTTCAGCCGGCTGTCAACCAGCACCCCCAGGTCCTTTTCCTCTGGGCAGCTTTCCAGCCACTCTTCCCCAAGCCTGTAGCGTTGCCTGGGGTTGTTGTGGCCGAAGTGCAGGACCCGGCACTTGGCCTTGTTGAACCTCAATATTTACATAGTGCATAATGTTCCCACTAAAACAAGAATCCAGACAGGTGTCAGGAACACCTTGAGTAAAAAAAAACAGAAAGAAAAATGGGATCAGGATCCAGCAGTTGTTCTAGTTCATTTTGTATTCCAAAACCTGACAACGGGTTAAGGGCAATGCAAGACAAGATATTGGTTAGTAGCTCATTCAATCACGATTTTTTTTAATCTTTATTTTTTAACATATGAGGAGTTATGGTTAAAATTTCAACACATGCCTTCACACAATCTCCACTGTCAACCATCTCTGGTACACGGCCTATGGGCTTTCTGCATCAGAATGCCAAGATCCTAATTTAAATGCAATCAAGAACATTATCCTTGAATTATGAAGGCCAAAAGCTTCACAAAACTGTAGTTTGAGCTACCTACCCTTCAGTGTCCTCTGCTTCTGTGTTCCACAACAGAGATATTGGGAATGGTGTAGCATCTGTCACAGAGAATTCTCTCACTTTAAAAGCTGGAGAAAGAATTGCACACTAAACAAAAAACAGAGATGCATTAAAGTTGGTTAACTGCTCTACTCCACCCACCCAAGATGGCTAAACATCTTTAGACAAGAAAAAAAGAGAACTGTGTTGACTTTATTAAAACAGAGCTAGGCAAATTGCTTGATTTCAATGGGGTATGATAAGAAAACAGAAATCTCATACAGAAGTGTTTTCACCCTTTGGGTTAGCAGGAGTTTTGGCCTTATTCTTACCATAGCTTGTGAAAAAAGGTAACAGTCTAAACGAATACCAGGACTGTAAATGATGGAAGTGCTGCATTACTTAGTCCTAAAAGAAGTGGTGTTTATCTTACAGGTCCTGTTTCTTTCCCTGGAGACAACTGACTGAAAGCAATTAGTAAGATGGGGTAAAGAAATAAGTCAAAGAAGAGAGGGTGAAATAAGAGAATAAGTAAAGCAGAAAAGGAAGAAGGCAGAATGAGTGGTTTGCTTGTAAAATATAGTCCACTAGTAGGAAACTGTAAAAATGGCAGGGGGGAAGATAGAATAAAAGTCTGTTTCACATTGATGGAAAACTGGATACCAGAAAATGCAAATTTGCAATGTTTTAGGGTCTCCATAGATACTTCTCATATACTTTGTCAATTAAAAATATCTCTTCCCTCAGCTTGACAGTGACTTAAATTTTTCTCATTAAAGAACCCTATATCCTGTTCTTTTCCTAGAATCGCAGAATCAGTTAGGTTGGAAAAGACCTTTGAGATAGAGTCCAACCATTAATCTAACACTGCCAAACCACCACCACTAAACCATGTCTCTTAAGCACCTCACCTACACATCTTTTAAATACCTCCAGGGATGGTGACTCAACCACTTCCCTGAGCAGCCTGTTCCAAGGCCTGACCACTCTTTCAGTAAAGAAATTTTTCCTAATGTCCAATCTAACCTCCCCTGGCGCAGCTTGAGGCCATTTCCTCTCATCCTATCACTTGTTATTTGGCAGAAGAGACCAACCCCCACCTTGCTACAACCTCCTTTCAGGTGGTTAAAGAGAGCAATAAGGTCTCCCCTCAGCCTCCTCTTCTCTGAGGGGCCCAAAACTGAACACAGTATTCAAGGTGCGGCCTCACCAGCGCTGAGTACAGGGGCACGATCACCTCCCTGCTCCTGCTGGCCACACTACTTCTGATACAGGCCAGGATGCCATTGGCCTTCTTGGCCACCTGGGCACACTGCTGGCTCATGTTCAGCCGGCTGTCAACCAGCACCCCCAGGTCCTTTTCCTCCGGGCAGCTTTCCAGCCACTCTTCCCCAAGCCTGTAGCGTTGCCTGGGGTTGTTGTGACCCAAGTGCACGATCTGGCACTTGGCCTTGTTGAACCTCATGCAGTTGACCTCGGCTCATCGATCCAGCCTGTCCAGGTCCCTCTGCAGAGCCTTCCTCAGATATTAAACAGGGCTGGCTGCAAAATTGAGCCCCTGAGGAACACCACTTGTGACCAGTCGCCAACTGGATTTAACTCCATTCACCACAACCCTTTGGGCCCAGCCATTCAGCCAGTTTTTTACCCAGCGAAGAGTACGCCCATCCAAGCCATGAGAAGCCAGTTTCTCCAGGAGAATGCTGTGAGAAACAGTGTCAAAGGCTTTACTAAAGTCTAGGCAGACCACATTCACAGCCTTTCCCACATCCAATAAGTGAGTCACCTTGTCATAGAAGGAGCTCAGGTTGATCAAGCAGGACCTGCCTTTCATAAACCCAAGCTGACTGGGCCTAATCACCTGGTTGTCCTGTACATGCCACGTGATGGCACTCAAGATGATCTGCTCCATAACCTTCCCCAGCTCCGAGGTCAGACTGACAGGCCTGTAGTTCCCCGGATCCTCCTTCTGGCCCTTCTTGTAGATGGGCATCACATTTGCTAAGTTCCAAATGTGGAACTGGGACCTCTCCGGTTAGCCAAGACTGCTGATAAATGATGGAAAGCGGCTTGGTGAGCACTTCTGCCAGCTCCCTTAGTACCCTTGGGTGGATCTCATCCAGCCCCATGGACTTGTCTGTGTCTAAGTGGAGTAGCAGGTCACCAACCATTTCCCCTTGGATTATGGGGGCTTCATTCTGCTCCCCATCCCTGTCTTCCAGCTCAGGGGGCTGGGTACCCGCAGAACAACTGGTCTTGCTGTTAAAGACTGAGGCAAAAAACGCATTAAGTACCTCACCCTTTTCTTCATCCTTTGTCACTGTGTTTTCCACCATATTTCCACCATAAGATTCTCCTTAGCCCTCCTTTTGTTGCTAATGTATTTATGGAACATTTTTAATTGTCTTTTATGGCAGTAGCCAGACTAAGTTCTAGTTGGGCTTTGGCCCTTCTAATTTTCTCCCCGCATAACCTCATGACATCCTTGTAGTCCTCCTGAGTTGCCTGCCCCTTCTTCCAAAGGTCAAAAACTCTCCTTTTTTTCCTGATTTGCAGCCAAAGCTCTTTGGTTCAGCCAGGCCTATCTTCTTCCCCACTTGCTCATCTTTCCACACATGGGGACGGCCTGCTCCTGCGCCTTTTAAGATTTCCTTCTTGAAGAATGTCCAGCCTTCCTGGACTCCTTCACACTTCAGGACTGCCTCCCAAGGGACCCTGTCAACCAGGCTCCTGAACAGGCCAATGTCTGCCCTCTGAAAGTCCAAGGTAGCAGTTCTGCTGCCTCCCCTCCTTACTTCTCCAAGAATTAAAACTTCTGTCATTCTGTCATCACTATGCCCAAGACAGCCCTCCAACTGTCACATCACCCACAAATCCTTTGTTCACAAACAAAAAGGTACAGCAGGGCGCCTTCCCTAGTTGGCTTGCTCACCAGCCATATCAGGAAGTTACTGGAACTCCAGGAACCTCCTAGACTGTTTCCTCTCTGCACTGGTGTAGATGCACTCCAGTTAGGCTATTGATCCCACCACCTTTTTGGGGGGAGAAACCCTAATTCCTACGTGACCATTCTCAGGCACTTCCATGGTTTCTACCACATCTATAATCTTTGCGTCTTTGCCGCTGCATGGATCTCCATCCCCTACTTCCACTGAGATGGCAGATTGAAGGACCTTGCTAGCACACCATCCCTCAAACATTGGTGTGCCACCCCCAGGCTTCTCTCTCATGAGCCTGGTTTCATCTGTTTCCCCCTTCAAATCTAGTTTAAAAGCCCTTCAATAAGCCCTGCTAACTCCTGTGCAAAGATCCTTTTCCTCCCTTCGAGACAGGTGTACCCATCTGTTGCCAGCAGGCCTAGTGTCATGCAGACCAACCCATGATCAAAAAAACCAAAATTCTGCTGGTGACACCAGGCTCGGAGCCAGGTATTGATTTGGCAGGTATCTGATTTTGAAGCAAAGAGTGGACTGCTTAAAGAATACACCCAGCATGAGCACTTTCAGTGAAGTACTGCACCACAGAGGAGTACTCTGGACTTTTTAAACAGCATACTCCCATAAAAAGACCCAGTGAACATGTATGTTCCCTTGTGTGCTTTAAAATGGACCACTTCTGCCATTTCTCATAACTGTGTGGCTAATTCTTAAAAAAGTGATCTCAAGAAATGTTTTAAGTTTATCAAGTGTTGCCAGTACTATACCTGTAGAGCACAGCCCCTAGCTATGGCTTCATCTGCATTCAGTGTTGTACTGACATCTTTGCCAAAGAATTTAGCAATCCTCTCTTTGACAGCAGGAATACGCGTTGCTCCTCCCACAATCTCTACAGAAGTTACATCTTCCACTTTCAGTTGTGTTTGTTCCATTAATGAAACCAGAGGCATCTCTATCCTTTGCAGCAAGTCAGCACACAATTCTTCAAATTGTGACCTAAGGAAAGAAGTGGAATTAACCAAAGAACGGTTGTCCCACCACTAAGTTTTCCTGGTATTCTTGTTTCCAAACTGATGGTGATAAGGTCTGTTAACTACACTGCAAAGGGACTTAAAGCTAAACCCTGTGAGTAGGCTGAAGTGACAATCACAGACAAGGCAGTACATGAACAGCTGCTTACAGATTTTCCTATGCTGCTATTAATGTAGTTAAATAAGATAAAAGGTATTGTCTGGGCAGGCATTATATATTTGCCTCCCAGCAGAAGTTACAGATAAGATTACAGAAAGCACTGATGCTTCCTTTACAATGAAAAACCATTGCCCAAATACTAGAGGGAAGAAAAAAAACCCACCACACTCTCAGCAGTAGTTACAGGACTAACAGTGACTACAAGTTGTTCCTGTGAGTGTGTACAAGAGAAATAGAGAGACAGACACACACGCACAGACTTCATTTACACTCAGGACATAATCAAATCATCCCCCATAAGCACCATTTCTGTCTGCCATTTCTCTGCCAATATCCACAGTACCATAAGAACAGAAAAAAGGAATAAAGCTTCAATTGTTGCTATCTTGAGAGCAATATGGGATTTAGGTTACCCAAAATATGCAGGAGGCCCAAATATGCAGCCAACCCCTCCTGGGTCTGGTTTGCATGCATCAATCCATGGTTTTAAGAATGTGTCATTCTACAAAAAAGAATCCAAGCTTCTTATGCAAGCATTATCACACTGAAACATTGCTCAGATAGCTGAACATTACATTTCACAGCCTTAGTTATTCTTGCATTACAAAAATGCCACAGCTATTGAGCACTTGCACTTAATTTTAGCACAGTAAGTTTCTTTCAAACATGGAGAGAAACACTTGTTTAAGAAATACAGTCACCAAAGCAACCGCCTGTCTTATATAGAACTCACCTGTTCATTTTTCCAGATACATCAGTATCATTCATGAAACACTCAATATTTAGGGGAATGTCTGTGCTATTTGAACTCATTAGTTTCTTCAGCTTCTCACATTCCTGATACAGACGAAGAAGAGCTCGAACTTTTGCTTTTGGATCCAGTTTGTACTTTGCTTTTATTTCTGCACAAAAGTAATCTACTAGCTTTCCATCAAAGTTTCTTCCACCTAGGAAAGGGTCAAATGCTGTGCCAAGTACCTGATTTGAAAGAACACAATTATTTAGTCTCACACTCAGTAAAAAAGTCAAATGGAATAGCAGTCTTCCAATATCAGCAACCTGTGCTTCAAAAAGGTTGGGGACAAGTCAGCCATCTTCCAATAAGCAGGCTTAAGTACTTCAATCAACCATATCAGCCAGAAATTGCTCTTCATTTTTACAGTGGAAGTAGAACTAAGTAACTAGGTGACAAACCTAAGCATTCACAATTTTAATCCATACACACAACCACTTAGAGAAAACAAACTAAATGATATTGTGTTGTATATCCTACATTGGTGTATATTGCAAGGAATTTACAGCCTCTATTTGAAACCATTCTAATGAAATGAAGGACACTGATAAAAATCTTCACCTTTTGACTCACTGCCACTTCCCATGCATTAAATTATTTCAGAATTTTAAAAACAAGGCAGGTTTACAGGCTAGTTGATTCTAACATCTCAAATCCTTTTATTTTCGTTTCATCTTACTACCTTTAGTTTACTCTTGTTGAATGCACAGGCTGATACTTGAAATGCAGAATGTCCCATATCAACAAACACAACTATCCGTGGCTTCTCTTCAGGAGCTGGAAGGTCTTGTTTATAAATTCCGTAATTCAGAGCCACTGCAAAACAAGTGTCAGATATTAGCCATGCAATCTCTAGTGAGTGTCCAATAGCATGCCATCACATCCCAGTGAATATTAAGCTATAGGATCAAGAGCAGCAAGATGAATCCAGACATACACCTATGCAAGGTCTTACCTACATGGAAGCTTTATTAAATTAATGTATGTTATAGGATCCGAGAAGCAGAAGATCCTTCCCCAGTCACATATATGCTCTCTAAGTGATTAAGCATGCAAAACTACGAAGCAACAACCCTGTTCAGGGGTTTTCTACTTTGATCTGTTTATTAACAACTATTTTTTTTGCTTTGCTTAGTAATCCATAGTAAACAAAATCACAGAGCATCTTTACAACAAAACCCAAACCCAGTTTTGTGTTTACAAGGAGTATCTCCCAGGCATGAAGGTTTTGTCTGAGAATGGTATAAATGGTCAGCAGAGGCTGCAAAAAGGATGAATCTCAGTCTATACAGACTATCGGGCAGGGGCAGATTGTGAAGTACATCAAATGTGTAAAACAGAAGCCAGTGAGGCATGTAAACACAGGATAATGAAGTCAAAGGATAGAACACAGTTTTGCAGCAACATTCATTTGGGATAGATAGGAGTGTCAAAGCTAGGCAGGAGGCTGATGCAGTAATTGAAGATAAATAAAACCCTAGAGAATCTTGGCTACATGGTTATGTAGGAAAGGCTGAGATTCTGACATGAGATAGAATGGGCAAGAATGTCCATTTGCATATGAAGAAAAAATCCCAAGATTAAGATGATGGCCAGGATACTAGACAGATTATCAGGCAAGAGAATTAGAGCATTTGAGAAGGTGGTAAGGAAGGCTGGGAATACGTGCTCTGAAGAGCAGTGTTTTATAGTCACACTGACACCCTCTCACTTCACGAGAAAGGGACACTGACTCCCTCTCTCACATCAAAAGCAGTAGTTCCAGGCCATCTGGAACAAGTACAGCCAAGTTTCCCACTGATCAGAGGCTTGAGATTTATGGATTCTGGTGTCTAATAAAGTCCTCCTGCAGTTGGTGCACTCATTCTCATCGGTGTGGATTCTTTGGAGTCTATAAAAACCCAATACCAGCACTCATTTATCCCTCCCACAAGCAGTCATCAAGAGGTGGTTAATTAAAAACAGGAACTCTATCTCATGAAATGTATCTATTATATCCTTGAGATGTAGATTTGACTGAAATTGTGTATTGTCTGTTCATTCACATAATGTTTGTATTTCTGAGCAGACTGAACACATGGCCCTTGTTTCCAAGCTAAAAATAAATTTATGAACAAAACTCAATAAATCACAACAGAATTTGCCTTTTGTTAAAAAAGAAACCAAACTATTTTTCTTTTCTGCCCTACTATACCTCAGGACCCCTTCCCCAAAGATGTAATCAAAGATTCTTACATTTAAAATATTAGAAAAACTTGGATAGTACTCATTAGCCTTGCAAGGTAAAGAAAAGAAAATTAGAAATGCTATGTACTACACAGTAAAGAAAGGCTGCTGGTGCTGCTAAGGAGATGAAAGAGCTAACTGCTTTTCTGGTGACTGTTCATCCCAACAGCAAAGCTTCTAAAGATCCTTGCTAAAAAGTCCTGAAAAGCTGTCAAGGTTCTTGCATGGCCAAAGACTGGGCTAATGTGTTGTGCCAAACAAACAAAAAGGAAGTGACAATCCTTTTTTGGCAAGGCCTTTAGTTGGCTTATATTACCCCATCATGAGAGGTTATCTCTGAATCAGGTGCTAAGGATTACTTCAGTTGGAAAAGTAATTTTTTTTTTGACTGCTAAAGTTGGAAAGCATTTCTTTTTTTTTTTTGAGTGCTGAAGTAACTTTTTTTCTTTGTGGATACAAAGTTTCTTCATAAACATTTTGGAAATGGAATTTGAGGTTAAAAATAGAGGGTTTGACATTTGTCTTTCCTCCTCCTCTCTCCACAGGCACCCTAGAGATTTGCAAGCCCTGTAACTCAGAAGAATCCAGGCACATGGGACAAAGTGTACCTACTGTGGGGTCCACACTCACCCAGCTCAAGAATTCACACTACCACACATTCTCTATAGCACTTTTTGCTATATAAACAAAGAATTAAGCTTAAGCTAGATGATACAAACATGCACCTCTCTCTGGCTTTTGCAACCATATGGTCAGATTTACTCTTCATTAGGTACAAATACACAGTGTTCGATGTGAAGATCATAATACTTATGAAACTATGGTAATGTATAGGATCTCTAGTAAACATCTGAAACTGATTCTGTAAAAACATTTTAAGATACCACTCCATCAATTCATATTTAAGATTGCTTTACTCCTTAAAAAAAAAAATTCAAAAGCACGGATCCATCTGCTGTGCACCAAAAAAGCTCGCAAGGAACATTCTCCCAAAGTAAATTCTTCCCTACTTATCTAACTAATGTGGGCAGTGGGAGCAGAAAAGTAACTGTCTTCTGCTACAGACCTCTACTTTCCAACCCTTCCCCAAGGAAACAAGTGCTAGTTATTATGCCATTTAAAAACATGGAACAAATGCTCTCTCACCAAAAACAAACAGAAAAATGCAGCAAGACAGGGTAAGAACGATTGTTTTAAGAAAGACCAAATAAACCCTTGGTTCTGCCAATGTGTTTTTAGGGTTCTGAACAGATTAGTAAAGGAGATTAATTGCCTTTGTGTGTGTGTTTTAAAACCACAATTATACTGACAAAAGCCTCAGAAATTACTAAGAGTTGATGCTTAATCAAGGAACTTCCTGTAAGAGTGCTTAAATCCCACAACTGTGCATCATAAGGTCTCTTCCATGAAATCTGGACAGTAAACTAAGCGGACAAGTAGTCCAGGCACATGTGGTGACTGAAGGAGATAACTATCACTAAAACTTCATCTCTTCTACCCCTTCACACAGAAGACATTAAAAAGAAAGACAGTAAATCAAGAGAAGAGCAACAAGTTTAGAACATTTATGTCTCATAGCTGATTTTTCAAGTCAGCCCTGTAACTAAATGCACCCTCTATCACACCTTTCATTTGCAGAAACTGCTGTGTTACCCTACTTACCTGCTGTCATGTCATTCATTAATCTAAGACAATTTAATCCAACAATCTGAGCTGCATCCAGAAGGGACCTCCTTTCAGCATCTGTGAAAAATGATGGAACCTGAAGAAAGCAGGCAAGAATGGGAAGTTACTTCCAGAAAATGAGATATCACACTGTTTATTTGAAAGTATTCAGTTTAAAATGGTATCTATTCCTCTTCTTTGAGAATACACTTGCTCACTGCAAGTCTTTTAATATGCAACTACTGTACTGAATAGACTTCAAATATTCTATTCAGTCAAGCTGAGATGGAATTAAACTAGCATCAGCTCATTTACATGAGCACACAGTAGCAAGAAACAAATGAGTTATTTGTATACAAATGCTAGGAACCTTAACTACTGGTACAAAATATGAAATAGATATTATGGAGACAGACACATAGAATAACCTTAATCAGAATTAGTAGATGTATTCCTGTCCAAGAAAGTAAGGGGGGAAAAAAAAAAGTACAGCAATAATACAGATGTGAGAGATGCAAAGAAGTAAGGGATAACGAATAAAGAAAATTTGTTTTGGCCAAAATTACTTTGGGCAAGAACTGGTAAGAGATTCTGAAGGAATATGTTGTTGAAAATTTGCTACAGATCTCTAGTATTGGCATTTGACAGTGACATCTGATGTTTTGAGTGACAGAAACTACATCATTAGAAGACACTAACTTTCCAGGTATCGACTGGAGAACAAACTCTTCTAATAACAGAACTAAATATTCCTAGATGCAACATGAGACAGACTTGTTCAAAGAGTCATTGAGAACACTGAGACAGATGTTATTTTATACTCAGGCTTTGCAACGGAATGACTGTTCTTCATCTGAGGTAATTTTCTGTGCAGTCATAAATTGAAAAAAAAAGTTAACTTACTGAGAGGATGAACATAAACAGGACAGAAAATAAGGTTTTCAGCTGCCAGAGGGCAAACTTTGATAAACAAAGGTGTCTTTAATGAGTAATTAGTGTGCTTAGTCTCGGAAACAAGCTGCAGCAGAAGGGTATATACCTGGATCCCAGAAATGTTCTGGATCCAAAAGTTCAGACATCGCTACGAGAATGAGTTCATGAAGTGGGTCAGGGTCTGGAATATGGAAGCAGCCCTGGGATTCCTTTAAGTCAAAAGCTCTAAAGTTAGTTAGGATTAATCCCTTTGTAAGTGCTTACGCAGTGTCCTTTTTCACTCTACACAAATAAAACCAAAATGCCCTCAATAGCTGAAGTTAAAAGACATAATGTTCCTGTGCACTACAACTACTTACAGAAATAACACAGTCCGTTACTGGCTTTTTCAGGTTACTCTCTGCAGTCTCCTTTAATTTAGTCAATAACATAGCCGAAATCTGTTCCACACTGAAAATATGCTCCTCATCCATGTACATGACCTGGATAGAAGAAATAGGTAAAATAATTCCGTTATTTCAACTAGAGGAAAAATTACTTACATTTAATATTTTTTGATAACTGTTGACTAACACTATCAATCATGATATGCTTAATTATTTCACTACAGAACTTCACCTTACAATTTAATTTCCCAGTTGAGTGTCTACAGAACAATAATTCAATTTTCACAGGCTTAAAACATCAAGAACTGTATCAACTCTATAAAAGAAATAAATGGCTAGAAAATGATTTTGGAAGTGACACAAGTCTAAAATGTGACTAAAGCTAGACATGGTCACACAGCATTATGTCAAAAAAGTAAAAATAGCCATCAATTTTCAAACTGCTGCCAACTGCAAAAAAGTCCAGAATTACTTGCTGACTATTTCCCCCTGACATTTTTATATTTCTGCTCAAATATGTGAAGAGTCTCTGAAACAAAGAACTGTGCAACAACGGTTCACCTGTGCACATAAAGCAACTAAAAGCTTAAGATGAAGCTCAGCTAAAAGCTTATTTGTTGCTCCCTTACCAAGAAATTACTCTTGAATCACCATTTTTCTGTGTAATAGAATAAATGGCAATAACGAAGTGAAGGAACATGTTACAACTGATTCTTGAAAATAGCACTTGCCTTTTATTCACATCAGTTTAATCTGGGGAAAAATTAAGCCTTTCAGTTTTTATAGAAAAATTGTTCTCTAAACGTCCTAGTCTCAAATGCACAGCCGTAAGCTAGAGTCTTCATTAGTGAAGCAGCAGCATCTGTTATGTCAGCAAGGCTTCATTATCAATATTTTTATATACTTCTGTAAATGAATACGATGTTATTAACTGCACCTATTCTAGGAAAAGCTGACATTGTATCAGCAAACTCCTTTAAATGTAAGCAAGAGTCAAACCTGCAATGTGGTACAAACTGGTCTTTGAACATCTGTTGCAAGTAACTTATACCAGGCAGTCCACTAAAGACAAACATGTCACTCATTTATAGCAATTATTCTAAAGAAGAGTTCCTACTACTTTATAAGGAATCTGTAACCACATAGTTAGACTATTGCAATGCATTCCACACAAGAGTGACAGAAAGGTTAATACTTTGAAGTAAAACCATATGATCTCATTATTATCTTACCAGTTTTTCTGCCAGGATGT
The DNA here is from genome assembly GCA_013400755.1 of Pelecanoides urinatrix. Classification (NCBI taxonomy): domain Eukaryota; kingdom Metazoa; phylum Chordata; class Aves; order Procellariiformes; family Procellariidae; genus Pelecanoides; species Pelecanoides urinatrix. The sequence goes on from VZTQ01003777.1 coordinate 91,915, forward strand.
TTGAGCTGGATGTGCAATTTGCCAACAGGCAAGCTCACATTTCAGCAATTTCTCACAAATGAACCTTAATTTGATAGTTAACATCCACTATTTAAAGATGAAGCTATCTATTCATACAAGAGCTCCTCTTTAAGAGAAAGGTTAAAGAAAACCTTTAGGGTAATTAAATGAAACCTGTATTTCATGACTAGATGCTGAAATGTAAGCTTTTAAATCTAGCTATAAAACCCCAAAAGATACACTGCAAATTTACCTTTACTCCAACTCCACCATTCTTCATAAGAACCAAATCATAGCTCAACTTTTCTTTTTCCTTCTGAACAAAAGGATCATTAAATGCACGGCCATGGAATCTCTTGAAGTTAGACACTGTGTTGTGGGCATGAGTAATTTGCTGTAAAGAAATACGGGATATTTAGAAATCCACTCTTAATCAACCTGCAATGTTGAGTGCTGCTCTGTATGCCCCCAAGCATCAATCAAGTTTTAAGACACTTGTCACTAACTTGTCACATCTGTTTCTATAACACCTGTAATTGCTATCTGGTACTCTATATCAGCTTATTACTACAGAAGATTATATGAGTCAGAGACACAGATACTTACAGATCATTATATATTAAGTATTATAAGGATTATACAAAAGGATTATAAGGATTCTCTAAAACCTCTTTTTTTTGTGATGACCAATAACAGGATCTGTAGTGCCTACTACTTTAGTCACCAAATTTAGACAGAATTCAAACAATTAAAGATAGGAGCCAGTTTCACAAGTACTTGCAATGAAGGTAAACTGGTACTCCAATCCCAGCCACCTCATCTCCAACTGTTCCCTTTAAACCCCATTACATTAAGTGCAAACAATTGTTCTCACAGTTACTAAGTTTCAAGCTGGTAAGTCTCCCCATACAATTCAATACTTACTTTTTTCCCCCTGACCTACTTTTAAACCATATCATTTCCCTGTTCATGTTCACCTAGCAGTCACTCAAATTCTTGTACCAGATCAAAGGAGGATACAATGCGTAGACAACAGCAAGAAACAGGAGACACTTTTTTGGTAACAATATCAGTTTAAAGTATATGCTAAACTATAGTGCAAGCTCCCCGCAGAACCAACTGACCTAAGAAGAATTTTTTTATCAGGAATGCAATGCAGAACAGAAATTAGACTACACCAGCCTAAAAGAGATACTGCAAGTATCTCAGAGTAGAATGAATCCTATTCTGTTGGAGAGAAACTATAAAAGTGTGTTGTTCTCTCCGGAATAGATTTAGGCAGGCACCAACAGATTGCATGATAACAACTCAAATGACAAGCAAACCAAGGAAGATTTCTAGCATTCACTATCCTCTAAGGAAAGTATCAGTTTCTTATAGCATGCAAAATTTTCTATCATAGAATTGAAAAATTTGTGCTACATTTTGTATTAGAAAACTATGCAACTATGACAGTTCTCCAACAGAAAAGCTCACTGACAAAGAAGCGGGCCATAGGCCATACCAATACTATTAAGCAGTAACTTTCAGAAAGCTGTGTGTGTGGAGAGAGAGATGTCAGGCGCAAATTCCCTATTGGGAATCATCCCTGGTTTATTCTAATCACCAAACAGTGCTCCGCAATTATTAGTAAAAGCACAAGTTAGTACAGGCCAAAAAACATGCCAGAAACAATTCCAGTACTTTAATGCAATAGAGTATTTAGGTTCCTGTGTCCAAGATCGCCTCCCAGCATGATTTCATTTATTTGTACAGCCATAACTTCAGAGTACTTGAATGCTACATAATTGACAGCTGTATTGCTGAAGAATGTAGAAGCAAAAATAATTACCATGCAGTGGGCAGAGAAGCCTAAACATTCTGGTAGCTTTCATAGCCTAATTTAGAATTAAGCTCAGAGCCTTTTCTAAGAGAACAATCTTAAGATATTTTTAGAGTAATTGTATGCCATTAGGTCTGTAGCATGTTTTAATACCTTCCTGCTTAGTCACAATTAAGAAAGCTGAGAATTATGGTCTGTTAACATACTGCTCTCATCTCCAATGCTACCAGACTTATCTAAAGGAAACAGAAATTCTCTAAGAATTTGCTCCAACAGCAGCTCCTCAAGTGTTAAAGAAAGAGGGCACCTCTGAGTATTATGAGCGCTCTCACACATAATCACATTGTTGAAGTCACCAGACAAAAACTGTTGGGTTTTTTCTTTTGTTTTGTGGTGGGTTTTTTTTTGTTTGGTTGTTTTTTTTTTTTAAACTAAGAAATTCATTCATATGAAAGGGATCATTTTACTCCTTGACTTAAGTAGCTACTACACCTGAGGATACTGAAAATATAACTCTCAGTTGTCCATCTCAAGAAACTTCTACATTTACAGAAGAAACACAATTTACATCTCAGGCAGTCAGCCAAACTGGATCAATTACAGCAAGAGAAATAAAATGATAGAAGATTTCAGAGCATTTAAGTATCACCTTCTCTTCTTCTGGCAAAAATATTTAGTTTCAACTGCTACAACAACCAAGCATGAAAGACTCGATATAGTAACATCTTACAAAGGTTAGTCTGAAGGCAACTGAAGTCATAGGTGTTCATCACTGCAAATACATGCTTTTAAATGCAATTTGAGAGACAGAATCTATTTCACTTTCAGCTTACTTCACATTTTCAACAGCATTTACTGGAATAATCTAACAACACTGAAACACACTGCAGAGTACATAGGATTCAGATCACTTGCTGTTTTGAGTAACAACTCATTTCTGCACACTGATGAATCATACTAGTTTCTGACCTGAAACAGTGGAAGCAAGCAGTCAAATAAACAAAAGCAATGCTAAAATGAAATTTAAGGAAAAAACAAATATGTATTTACTTTATTACTCCAAATGTTAACCTGTAACTGAAAGTATATGTGTGCTTGTGCACATGTAACCTGTTCATATTTCCTCGGCTGTTCAAAATTAAGAGGGGAGCTATTACAGTGTGTGGGGGGGGGAAGTCTCCTTTAGTGCTCTCTCCATGGAAACCCACTGCAGTCCTTTTACCACATGAGGGATCCGCACAGGCCAGTGGAGGCTGCACGCTTGGTCTCCACCAGTGGCAGTTATGTAACAACCTACAATACAATACCTGAGGATATATTTAACCATTACATCTAGTTATTCTAAGATTTGTCAGAATTAAGCTCTCCTTTTAAAATACTACTTCAATAAAAAACATTCAACATTTCAGAGCACCTCTATCAAAAAACCAAACCTAAGGACTTACACCTTCAAAAACACAGGCATTCACCTTTCAGTGACACCAAAGGTAGTAAGGTACCTAAATAGCTTTAAGAAACTGAGTTAAGACTTTCCCTTTGCATTTAATTTTAAGAAACTATACACAGTATTCAAAATGTTTTTGTTCAAGTGCAAGGAAAATCCTACATACAACCATTAGGAAAAGAAATGCGATGACTAAGTTGTCAGAAAAGGAACGTGCTCAACTGGAAAATATTAACATTAATGAAAGTGAGAGCAGTAACATTCTAGCAGAAACATCCTGCATTTCTCTGAAGGAAGCATGGCAGCATAGTGCAGCATTTCTAAAATAAATGGTTTGACAAGGGAAATGAATTTGTTTGGTTTTAACTACAGCAAGCCAACTCTCTTCACACCCACTGGTACTTGAGCAGTTTGTCCTGGCTGATTTGCTGTTACGCAAAAATGCCAGGAAACAACCTACCTGATTTTTAGCCGAGACACCAATAGCTCTGTTTTTGGATCCAAACGAAACCACCGATCTGAAAAGAGCAACAGGCTAATTAACTCAGTGCTGACAATAAACACGACTGAGGACTATCATTTTCTACAATTGCAAATAAAACGCCAAAGCCTTTCTGCTGAAGTGCCATCCTTCCAGCTTGTTGTAAAACACTACAACAAGATGCTTATCCATCTTAAGCTCTTGGCTCGAACCCAGGACTTTTCACAATGGTTTATCCAAACAGTTAAACACGATGATGACAATTGAGAGCTCACATCCAGCCTAACTCCTACCCATCTGTGTTTGGCTGCTCATAACTTGACAACCAGCTCCTGCTTTGAGCCTGAGGCTTTCTATACCTGACCTCAGAGTAACGGAGAACTGCTCTGGGGCAGTTGTGATAGTCCACCCGACCGCAGAGCGGGAGCGTGTGTGTGCGTGCGTGTCCCTCCCCCCGTGTCCCGTTTGAACCAGGCTGCCCCAACGGGGATTCCCCTCGCAACCGCCGGCTTTCCCAGCCTGCCGCATCTTTAGCCGAGAAGCCTCCCCACCGCGGGCTGATCTCCATTTCCAAGTCAATGCCCACGGGACACGCTCCGGCCCCGTCTTGGGGGACACACAGGGGCAGGCAGCAGAATGCCGCCCGGCGCTGCGCCTCCCCGCCGCCCTGCACCTGCCCCCCGCGTCCGCCCCGGGCTCCCCAGCAGCCTCTCGGGGGCCCGTGAGGAGGCGGCGAGTGCCGGGGACCGCGCTGCGCCCACACAGCGGACACCCCCTCCCGCCTGGAAGCTTCCAGCACCTTCCAGCCCGGGCCCTCCGCCGGCCATTGACCGGCGCCGCCTGTCCCCCGCCCGTGAGGGACCCCGCTACGCCGTTCTCCCCCTCCGCGCGCCTCACTCACGGCGTGCACCGGTCGCTGAACTCGTTGGCGACGGTCTCGATGCCGCCGGCCCGCGCCACGGCGATGTAGCAGCTCTGGAAGCCCAGATCAAAGCCCACCACAGCCATGGCCCCGCCGCCGGGGGAGGCCCCCACCCTGCCCCGGCTCGCTCCTGGCGCTGCGGCCGCCGGCCCCCGTACCGCGCGCGCGGCGGCTCCGTGCGCAGGCGGGAGGGGAGGGGACCCGGCACCGCCGCTTTAAATATGACAATGGACGAAGTTTCCAGAAACTGCGGCAACCACTCACCGGCTCCACGTGCGGCTTCCGCTTCCGCCTTCGGCGGCGTTCTCGAACAATTCCTGCCAATCAGCGGCGCCGGGGCCCGGTGAGGCGGGCCGTTCTCATGGCGACCGCGGACGCCGCCGGCTTCGCGAGGGGAGGAGGCGGGGCGGGGAGGTGCCGCCCACTGCTCAGAGCCGGCGGGGCCGGGGCGGGGCCAGGCGGGAAGGGGCAGGGCTGAGCTGAGCTGAGCTGAGCTGAGCAGGAAAGGTGGTGGGGGCGGGAAGCGCGCGGAGCCGCGGTGTCTCGCGCCGGCCTGGTGGTAGCCGTTAAACGGCTTCACCGCGCGGCGGGCAGTGGGCCCTGGAGCTGCCTCCTCGGTGCGCTCCCCTGGTGCTCTTGCCTTCTTTTCCCAGCCCTCCTGCTCGCAGCCTCCCCTTTGTTCTTCGGTTTGGCGCTCCTGAGGGGCGGTTGGGTTTTTCCCGGCTCTGGGGTTGCCCGGCAGCGGTCGCGGGGCCGGGCGGCGCGGGCTGCCGGGGAGCGGGGGCCGTGCGGAGAGCTCTGCTGCTGCTCTCTGACCGAAGAAGTGTCGGGGGGGATGACTGTGGGTGCTGAGGCCTCGCTGAAGTGCTGCAAATGGCGGTACGCGTCCGTGGCGTCTGCTTTGCCGGCGGCGGGGTGGAACGAGCCTGGGTCTAGCCGGGGGTGGCGGGGGGAAGGGCTCCAGCCATGGCAGCCGGGGTGGAGCGGCCCGGAAGCCGCAGGGCCTGCCAATCTCGGAGGGAGTGCGGTGGCTGGGGCTGTGTGAGGAAACTGCTGGGGCGCAGGTGAAGTGCAGCGCTGCGCTGCTGTCGGAGTGTGTTACTCAGCTCTACTGTTCAAGGAACTTGTATTTTGCTGAGCCTGTATGTGTGGGACAATGGAAGATAGGCAGTTATCTGTGACAACATCCTTCCTCCTAATACACTGGGAAACCTCTCTATAGAGTCGACTGTCACATTGTTACAGGTATCTCCGCACTGTTGGGGTGCTCTTAGGGCTAGCAAAAAGTAACAGAACAGGTGAGCTATATTAATGCTACAGATCACTTACCCTCCTTGAGAGGACTTTTATCTCTGTGTCCAGTGCCACAATCCACTATAATACAAATGTCCCGTTGCCTCCTAGCTGTCTAGCTCTAGCTGTTTGTTCAAGACCCCATCCCCTGCTACAAGCAGGTCTTAGCCTCCTGCATTCCATATGGAGGCACAGCGGGTATACAGGTCGTGATTTTGCTTGTCAGTGGTACATCTGTTACATGCTGCCCTTCTGGTCCTGGCTGTTAAGAAGGGCAGGGAGAGATGGTTGCATTCAGAGTCCTGAGTGTCCCTCTGTGGAAGAGGCAAAATGTAAGTATTCTGCCCCTACTCCTTTTTTACATACTGTGCTGTAGCAATGTACTCTGCTAAATCTTTGCTTCAGAGCTGAGTAACATTGAGCTCTGTGTTGGATCCTGACCCCCCCCCCCCCTCCCGAGTATATAGGGGGAGGAATCAGTCCCCTAAAATAATGCTTGCCTGTTTCAGAGGAGCCACATAGCTGAAAAATCCATCGAGACCATTGTGTGACCGTAGCTGAGGATGTAACTTACAACTTCAGAATAAGCTAACAGGTTGGCCAAACACCAAGGTGTATGTTGATGAGGTTTCCTGTCCCTACTTGACATGGTAAATTTTCTTGATAATGCACTTCCAATTTTAAATGAGTAGGTAGACTTCTTCAAAGTATTGAGGTGCTTAAATATCCTGCTTTTTCTTGGGTGATACAGAAATGCTCAAAATACTTCTGCCACCTTCATGAGTGTCTAAAGTCCTTGCATCCCAAATAGTACTATTCTAGAGCTTGAAGGTCAAAATCCAGTCCCTTCATTACCAGTTCATCTGTACATCAGCCTTCACCCTATCTGACAAGAAGCTGGGTGCCTAGTATTTACAGTGATTGTTTAGAAAATCCTGTTGTGGCAAATGATAAACGTACAGCACACCCGCTAGTGTAAGTGTCACCACAGATTATAAAAGTAGATACCAAACATTCCTTTTGCTTCTTCTCCTTTGCTGTAAATTGTTTATCCTTGAATAGAAATAAGAAAAACTTGACTGTTTGCCCAGATTTGCAGCTGGTCTGTAAAGGGAGAAAAATGTTAAGATTAGCAGTGAATTTGGTAGTTACTCTGCTGGCACCATCTGTCTGATGGTGCAGTGTGGTGTTGTGTGGTGCAGTGGTTGAGCTATAGCTTCAGTGAACTGGGATCCCAGTGTAGGAATAAAGTTTTTCTTACTTGGCCTAGAGCAGAAGCACATATTGATAGTGACTTGCATCATCTGTGAGGTGAATTCCCAGTGTGGAACTGTAAGTGGTGTCGAGGATGGGGGAGGAGTAGCAGGAAGATAAGAACTGCTGAGGTCAGTAATAGTGGTAAGATGTTTGCTCAAGATGGTCCCTAAGGCTGGGCTTGAGGCAGCTGAAACAGCGGTGAGGGCCGTTCTGAAAGGGTAGCTGGTGCTGCACGTTACCAGCATTGTGTAGGCTGGAAACCCTGTGGCTCTGGATGCAGCCCGTGTACCACACTGAAGATTTCCGTGGAGGAACAAGTTTGACTGTTATGCCATGAGTAACAACCCTCTGTTTTTCATCACTGATGAAAGCCTTAAAGAGCCATCAAGAAATGATACAACATTGATTGGCTAAGGTTAACACACTGGTGAGGCCTGACAGTGAGAAGATTTGCATCTGTCTGGCTAGACTGATGCTCTGGATAGAGTGAGCAAGATTGGAATCATTAAAACTGTGATTTACCAAGGACTGTAGAGATGAGATGATAAACTTTCTTTAAAAAGTCTAGAAAAAAAACCCCTTAAGACTCTTGGTTCTTTCTTCCAATGATGTGGAGACTCTGGGTGTCAGTCCTTTCTCAGCTAGAGATAGTATGGGTTACGTCGGGACAATTAACTGTCTCCTATGGCGGGGGGGGAAACACTGTAACTAACTTCTGCTGGGGTTTACTTGGGTTGGAAAGCTTGTGAGTTTAGAAACTGAGAGCAACTGGTGTGCTGCCCTTCCCCTTGATTGTCACATCAGCTTTTACTGAATGGCCAAGTGGATAGACATGGTGGCCTGGTGCAAAATTTCTGTTAACGTTCTCCTTGGTACCTGTCACGTAGTCAGGGATCTTACTGCTGCTGGGAGGGGAAAAGGAAGGTTGTGCTATTCCTGCTTTCTCATTGTTCAGTGGGATATTGGATTCTTACACATGAATGCTCTATTTCAATCTTTGTGGTTTTGCAATGTACCAACTACTGCACCTTGTTACTAGAATATAATGTTGACCCACGTCTTTCAACTTCTTCAGGTTGCCTTGCGCAAATAGAATGAGTGTTGCTCAGTCTACCCAAATATTCTATCTACTTAGGTGTTTAGCTTATGGTAAATAAGGAGATGGTTTGGTGACAAAAAAGTATCTGTGGATTTTCCTTTATTCCTCAGCATGCGCAGGGACTTCAGCTATGTGGGTGCTCTTATTGTCTGTGACAGTTAAGGGCTTCTTTAAACACGTCCATATTCTGACTTGGAGAAAAGAGCAATCTGACCTTCAGTGCAAACAATGCTTTAAAATGGTAGCTGATCAGGCCTTTAAAGAATTATTTTCATATTTGGTACTGGATGTTCTATATTGTGGCCTTTACCAGAGCATTAAGGGTGTTAAGAAATTGAATTTGACATGGGAACAGGAGTTAACTCATCTGTTAAACCAATCCTAATGTTGGTAAACTGTCATGGGATGTGGAGGTAGAATGACATTAGTGTCTATAAAGGGAATAGTACCATTATAAAACATGACCTAAGTGAACTAAAGAGGACTGGCTGATGTCCCTGTGGAAGGCCAGGCATCACAGAACATAGCATAAGAATCTATTGAGTACTTGGGATTTCTGCTCTGTTGCCAGGGGCCCAAACAGAGATGTACAGGAGCTCTGCTGGGACAGTAGAGGCAGTGTTCTGTGTACATAATCTTCATATTTTATTTAAAACAGGAAAGCCCATCCCAGCATAGGCAGGCAACATCTAAACATTGCATTACAGGTAAATAGGTCTCTGTATCATTTCTCTGGAGACTTTATATATGTTCTCACTTTCCATTTGTGGGTTGAGCTGCATTCCAGCTCATGCCTTCATTCTAATCTATTTGGAGGTTGCCTATGCCAGCTTTATAGCAGCTGGCATTCTGTAACCATGAGTAGTTGGCTTTCATGATAGTGCATGATGGACATGCTAGTCAATCTAAGCTTCTGTACCATTTCTGTCTCTCATCATTTGAGAAGGTCTTTAATGCAAACCTGATGAGATTAGGGTTCGTTTGTTCTTGGGTTCCAGGCTAAGTTTTAAAGGGTAAAGGGCATTTGAGATCATTGCTTATTCCAAAGAAAGGCTGACGTTCCTATCAAGTCATGGTTCTCTGGAAACATTAATCAATTCCCTAGGTAGCTCCAGTAGTCTCACCCTTGCTGTACAATGTTGTACTGCAGCTCCTTTTTTACACTGATTTTCATACCACTATGTTACCGCTATACGCTATATATTTTCATGTGTATAAACATTTTGTAAATCAAGTGAAAAAGATTATAGTAATAAAGAAAATTATGTGAAATGCCAAATGTTTATTCAGCTATATGAAGCAATAGGTAACACATTATGCTTGTAAAATAGCTAAGTATTTTCATTTGGCTTTTTTTTGTCTCTTCTGTATAGGAAGTGTTAATGATAATATTCTACAATATTATCTTTGTTAATACCTCAATCCACATACTTATCCTGGAGAAAGAAAGAAAGAAGAGGATATGTCACCAACGCAGTAGTGTAAGCAGTCTGAAGCCATAGCAACCAATGGGCACTGCTTTCTAAAGGTTTGCCATCTGAGCTGTATTGTTCAGAGCATCCCCACTGTGGGGAATATACACTTTAAACAAAATGCACAGCCTCTCGGGTACAGCAAATAAACTTCACTTGATAGATTTTTGCATGCTTCCTGATACAAGCCTCAGCACTTGGCAAATTCTAATGTGATTCTTCATGGCTCTGCCCATGTATCAGCATACTTTAACACACATGGATCCAAATCCCAGAGTAACCACAGGGGTGATGCTTTATCTTCCTGACACTCTGAATAAGACTCTTAACCCAAAAGTAACTTTTTAATCTGAATACAAGAATGTCCTTTTCCTGTGATTTTTTTTTTTTTTTATTAATTTTCACACCTATTAATAGATCTGTGTGCTTATAAAACATGAATTAAAATGTAGCAGGCTTTGCTTTTGAGGTTAAGGTGAATTCCTCAAAAATTGTAATTGTGAATGTTTGCTTTGATTGCTGGGAAACTACCATTCCTGTCTGATGTTGATGAAGCCTTCTTTGGATTTAGAAAAACACAAATCTAAGACTTAAACTAAATAATGTAAAGGTGGAGAAGGTAACTTAAAAGTTATAGTACCAAGGTTATTGTAAACTTCTTAGTTCTATTCACTTAGATGTACAGATGTTTTCATCCTTTCATTTAAACAACTGGATTGTCCTACTAGAAAATGTGAAGATTTTAGCAAAAAGAACACTTACGCTTTATTTACTTAGTATTTAATAAACTTAGTACAGCAAGGTAAGTGTACCATAAATGCTTTAAGACACAAAATTATGAAGTTCAGGAACATTCAAATAATACTAAACCTTAAGTGTTCATGAATCTCAAATACTTTACCTTGAGTGATTATGTGTTTATATTTTCTTCTTCCCCGTTGCTTAGACACAGGAAGTGTTTTGAATGAGAAAATCAGACAATAGGATTATGGCGCAGAACAAACTCAGTGTAGGTGACCAGCTGCACATCACTAATTGGAGGTAGTGAAGAGTTGAACAGTTTTTAAGTAAATATGGAATTAGATTGCATAAGCTCTCTGATGCCTAAGTGCAATTAATGAAATAATGCACTTGTAAAAGCAAAAAGATTGCCAAGCAAGGAGGCAGTCTGGATTAAAAAAAAATAAATCAGTGGTTTTTTGACTGGTTTGTGTGTATAAAATCAAAGCAACTGAATGTTATTTTTAAGTAGAGAAATGAAAATGGATATAAATGAAAATCGGAGACGGGGGGAATGGAGGAAAATAAGCTAAGTTATTACTACTTGATCTGATAGCAAACCATCTGGCAATATGCTGCCAAATCATTATGTATCATTTATATGACTCAGTGCTAATCAGATGTGCACAGATTATGCAGCTCCTTGTGCTTTCAACATTGGTAAAATGTTTTAAAAATAACACTTGCAATATTAGTATGAGATGTACTTGTTATGAATTTCTGACAATAATCCAAGCCATTTTTTCACTAGAAAATATCCCAAGCACTTAAAGACTGTTCAAATTTTGACTTATGTAAAAAAACCAAAAACAACAACAAAACAAACAAACAAAAAACCCCCAAAACCAATATAATATCAGTATCTTCTGTACAGACACTAAGAAATTAATTTCTTTCTCTTTTTCACTGACTTACTGAAAATATACTGACTAAGCAGTTAGGCCTCAACTGTCTGAAAAGACGACTAACTAGATAGATATGTTCATACACTATGCTTACAGTAAGCATGCTTTGAAAGAGCATGTAACAAAACATCTTTTAAAAGTGTGTGTGCATGGTACTATGCCTATGCATACACAAATCCAACACTTGTATATTTTTTTCTAAAAAGAAACATAGGTGTGTTATTTCTCTGCTTGCATTGTCACAAAGTCAACAATTGCCACAAATGGAGTACTATAAAAGTTTCCTTTGAGTGTTTATAGCATGTCTATAGCTATACTTAGAATAAATTAGCTATTATAAATATATGACTATCTTAAACATGCTGCCACAGAAATGTGTTAATAAAATTTATTTTGAGAATTTAAAACTTCAAACTGTCTTCATATGAAAGCTACAAAAATCTGTTGAATAGAATATCAAATATTGAAAATTAAAAATCAACAGCCTGAATAATTACTCTAACAGGTCAAATTGCTCTCTTCTCAAGAAATGTCTCAAAGGTGGTACATACAAAACTATGAAAATGATTCTTTTGAAGAGAAAAAATTGAATATACTTGACTAAGAAATATGGTATTTATTCTGGAAATTAAGGGCCTATGAAGGGAGCTTGTTTATTTGTTAGGTGACCATAATATTCAGTTATGAATATGGTGAAAATAAGGCAGCACAAACCCATAGTTGTGTGAAGGACTAGCAAGTGGGAAGAAAGAAGTAATATTTGAAAAACTATTAGAACATTCTACTACAGGGATATAGATCTTAAGACTACTTTTTGTGATGTGGATGCTTGTGTAAACGTAAGTGTGACTTGTGTGTAGCTTCTTGTATTTACATTTATGGATGATTTGGAAGAGTTGAAGAGCTGGCAGCATGCTTTATAGTGAAGAAAGCATATTCTGCAAAGTAGTATAAATAATCCATTGTTTAGATTTACTTATAGATTTAGAATTACTAATACAAGAAAGAGGTATATGCTTATCAGAGCATTTTTTTATTTTAGACATAGTCATGTAATGTTCCTCTAGTAGAAGGATGAGAGCAAAATTCAAAATAAAAACAAGATGTACACTCTTAACAGTGACTGTCATTAATGATCTCCTGGTGAACTTTTCCAATATGATAAACTTGTTTGAATTCTTTCTAGTTATGGATGGTTGCCTTTCTAAAAACTTACTGTTCTTTGAACATGGGCTAGGTTCAGGGCTGCATGGATGAAAACTGGATTGTTGTGCAAGAGATTTGATTTTAGTAGTGTCATAGTAAAGTCCATGCACTGCTTGAAATGTGATGAAGACTGATCCCTACAAGAGGCCCCAACTGGGTGGGCCCAAAAAGTGAGAAACTAAAATAATGAGGACCTTAGGAAAATGCTGGTAAATGTGTTTTGACAGCTTGTCTGGATTTACCTGGGCTATGCTAATATCCATTTTATAAGATAATTCAAGCTGAAACAAAAGAAATACGAAATATTTGCTTGTTTTGAAATTTACCACATCTGTTAATCTTATGTCTGAGCCAAGCCTTGGCATGCAGGTATGATTACTAATAAGCATTACATACAGTTTGTTGAGGTTGCTTTTTTTTTTCGCTTACTCTTGGGTTAATAAAGAAAAACAAGCTTATGTATAACTTCTGGACGTTGGGTGGCACCATTGCCTCACGTAAGCCACCATATAAATGCCATCTAGCTTGTTTTCCAGTTATCAGTTGCTTTACAGTTCAGTTTTACAGTGTTGGCTCAGCTCCCTTTTCTCCTTTAACGTAACTATATAAGGCAAGTCAAAAAGCAGAACTAGTACCCTTCTTTCTTTTCTTTTTTTAGCTTGATTTTAAGTAATCATCTTGCTTTAAATGGTAATGGATTTTTTGACCAAGAAGTGATGTTGCTTAATTTAAGAAACTATTGTTTAATTTCAAGTGCCGATCTACAGATCTTCTGTGAAGTTCTTGACTGAAATAGAAAGATACTCTTACAGCCAATCTGCTTTCACGTGCGTGTGCCCCAGCCAGCCTGTAGTGAAGCTGTGCATGTAAAAAGCAGGAACAGCACCTGTGTGTTTTATTGTCTCTAATAAAGCTTCGGTGTAAAATGATTTTTTAATTAAGAGCTGATTTCCGTTGGTGTCATGGCTGATATATCAGATACCATTGAATGTTTCTGTAAGTGCAAGATCTCCTCTAAGTTTACTTTTAAGGTGTATTTAGGTCTTTTTAATTGGATCTTCATCTCCTTGCTGGCAGGTACAAAGTTTGTTCCAGGTCAGGAGATGTTTGTATGTATGCCACTTTCAAATTCAGTGTATTACTGGTATAAAAGCATATGACAAATACCTCTTTTAGCTACCGGTATAAATTTTTTTTTTTTTTGGGGGGGGGGTTCATTAAATTTATTTTTTTATTGTTATTTATTACAGAGCAAAATACTCAAATAAGAGATAATAGTAGATAACTAATAGCAGTTTGCCATTAGATTAAAGTGAATTGTCAGAGACTGCCAGAGACTGCATTTTGAAAATTGACTGACCAGTTACACGGTATTTACTACTGTGGAACTGAATGAACCAGTAAAAAGGAATACAGCATTGCGGTTAATTTTGAGTTTATGGCTGTATTTGAAGCAAAAGTACAGAACTAAGTTTTGCAGTTGTTTCAGAAAGTCTCATAGCAGAGCAATGTCGGAGTTATGTAAATCAGTGTTAGGACTGACTTACCTAAGAGAAAATATTCTGATGAAAGCTGAAAGAATAACAGTGATTTTTTTTTTTTTTAAGTTAAAAAAAACCCAGTTTGCATGTATGTTGGCTGTTCAACCTAAAGATACCACAATTGTAGAATAAATAGAAATCTACATAAAAGTATTTCTTATTCTTTGAAAATGTTGCCATCCAGTTGAGTTATCAGAAACAGTAACAAATCACGTATCAGTAGTATCTGCTATAAACCGCTTATGAACCTGCTACCTGCAGAAGTTTGCACTGTTAAGGCTTGTAAGGAATATGTTCACTAGACTCTGAACCAACTACAAAATTCAAGAACAGATTATTAAAATAAATTTCTTGGACTATCTTTTTGTAATGCATAATCTGACCAGCTCAATCTGTTTATACTGCTGTAGAACTGATCGCAGTGCAGCTCTGCAAGTTTGAGACCTTTCATTCTTCAAACATTTAGAGCCTCACAAGTAAACTTGGAGTAACAGATAATCCAGTTTCAGAGCTGAAAAATGGGACAGAAGCTTTAAGTATGCACTACAAGAACCAGTGAGGATCAGTGATTTAACATTAGAAGAATCCTACTTTTTTATTCTTTTTAGAGGGAAAAGAAATTAAAAAGAAACATTATACTATTTCTCAAGTACTGAAAAACTAGATAAGGACTTTCTCTAGGCCCATAAAGGATATGATGAGAAGTAATGTCCTAAAATTAAAACAAGGAAGATTTAAGTCAGACATCAGAAAGAATTGGGATGTCATAACAACTTTTGAGTTGGCTCCTGAACTGTCATAGTTTTCTGTGCAGCTGTAATATAAGGTAAAACAAAACATGTGGAAGCCATTTGTGAGATGTGAGACATCTTGAGGCAGAAATCCCAACAGCTGATGCAGGTTAGTCAATGCTTGAGTGATCACATTATTTACAGCCCATCAAAACAGCAGAAAAGTTAAAGACAAATTCATAGGACATTATTTGACCATCAACTCCAGTGTTTCTTGGGCAGTTCACCTTGTTTTTTTCCCTGCCACTATGACTTAGTACACAGTGGTTCTTTATACCACTATTTCTTTTCTTGTAGGAATAGAAGCAGGGGAAATTAGTCAATACAGCCACTAAGCTCTTTAAAATATATGGAAGCATGCTGTTCCTACATGGTTTTGGTCAATTACATCCCTTGCTGTTCATTTATACTTTGACTCTCAGTTGACAAGGTAATATTTTCATATATTGATAAAGAGACACTATCAGGTAGTTTAGAGCTAATGTTTTGAATTTTCAAATAGCTGCACTTCAGCAGGGAAAATATAAGGAGCTTGGATATGCTTGGTAGAGGCAGTTCTGTGTCAGATGGAAGCAGCAGGAGACAAAAGCAGAGAGTTTCAAGTCTGACAGTTCTTTTAGGCAAGCTGTTCATTTGACCAAAGGAGTGGGCAATATGCCCTTGGCTTATAATCGAGACTGAAAAGCTTCAGGCCTCTACATCTGCCTGTAGAAGTATTACCCTTGTTTCTCCTTGACTGTGTGCAGTACAAAGACAGGAGTGTAAATCGTCTTCCTCTCATCACCCAACAGTTGCAGGAAATCAAAACAATGCATTTTCCCCGTAGTTTTACTCTGACAGCTATTTGTCTGCAGATACTGATTCTGAAAAGAGCTTATTCTATAGCTTTCTGGGAATGTTGTACTAAAAATAATTCATAACTGAATCTTCCTGTCAATATCATATGGGATTAAACAATTTCAGTCAGTTCTGATAAATTTCAGTCAGTTAGATAAATTTCTAATCAAATTATTTAATTTTAAAAGTAATCTCATAGAGTAAAACTGGAAACAACACTGAGCTTCCAAAAGTAGAAAAGGAAAACTTTATATTTGCACATAGTTGAATGTTACAAAATATTAATACTAACTTAGGGATAATAAGGTCCTTTCCACAGGACTCTGACAGTCGGAATTCCTTCTCTGATATGACAGGTTGGCGTAGTAGTTTTCAGGTCGACTGGATAATCTTGTAGTAGGTTTTTTTAACAGATTAGATATACTGTAGTTAGAACAAAGCCAAAGAGGAGGTAGAAGCTTAGGAGTAAAGCCAACATGGTAACTTTGCAAGGAGAATAAAAAGCTGTAGAGAACATCTGACGATGTTCTAAGACCTAGTCAGTGCAATTTAATGTCTGAACCAATATGGCAAGAAAAAAGATGCCTCAAGATGGAGTCCTCAAATTTTAATTAAGAGCAAGCGCTTCCCAGATTAACCCAGAAAGGAGAGAGACTAAACTTAGACTACACTGTGGGCCAACACAGGGATTGACTGGAACACTGATCTTCCTCAGTGGTTTGGTTGTCAGGCTTACAGCATGCGTGCGCTGATACTGCAACTTTATCAATTCTTCTGAACAAGATGGGGTAAGTCCCAGGCCAAGTGTCACTGACTGAGTCATGTCTACAGCGCTCAGGGCTTTCCCCGCTACTGCAGATTTCTCCTGGGAAGAGCCATTTAGTGTGGCCCAAATGGGACAAGGGAGTGTAGTTAAGTGCTGAGCAATGCAGACTATCAGAGCTGCCATGCTCAAGCTCGCTGCCTAGCATTTGACAAATGTAGATGTACTTGCAGGGTATTAGCTGGACATTGTGATGTTAATGGAATGGAACTATCATTGAATTACTGTCTTGAGTAGCTGAAAGCTGAGAAACTCTGTTTGCAGATGCATGCTGTGATTCAAAAAGTAATTGTGTGGTTCTGAACTCATTTGGATTGGTTTTGCTGATTTTTGCGGGATTAGTCATAGCTTAAAGTTATGCCCCTGCTTATGTAACTTGCTGAGTAGGACAGAGAGGTCAAACTGCAGCAGCCTGAGGAAGAGCTGGAACAGAACTCAACTCGTGTGATTAATAGGCCTGTCTCTGCCAAAAAGGCCTTCCCACCCCATCCACTGCAAGAAACCGTACAAGTACGCTGTCATTCCTGGATTAGTTAAACATTTTTCAAATGGCTAATGCAACAAAGTAGTTCCAGTCAAGTTCTCTAACTCAGTAATTGCCATTGTGTCTGGTTCATAATTTCTTCTTCTCCCATATTATAGTCCTTCTATAGGAACAGATGACAGAGCCATCAGAGTATCCTGAATCACTGCTGGGTTGCCTGTGCACAAGGACAAACCACCCTTGAACCACCCGCCAGCCTGGCCAGCCTCAAGTGGTTGCTGTTGTCACCTGTCTCTGAACTTCTCCCACTGTTCCCTTTTTCTCTAACATGGCAATCTGAGCATTTTGTTTTGAGCTGGAAAAGTTGGCTGTCCCTTGGTTTATGTAAAGGGATGGATGAATAACACATTAGCCCAAATGGCACAGTTGGAATACAAGTAGGGTTTGTATAGCCACAATATGTTCCACAATATATATTTTTATATTATATATATTATATTTATGTAATATACCACAATATGTATTGTGGAAGTTTATCTTTATGCTTGGTAAAATATAAACACTTGCCGTAACTTCAAGCTTATTTCTCCATTGGGACTCCAGATTCTTTGATTTCTTGTAGCCATTTGATTCATGAAAAAGGTTAAAATAGTGACACTGGGTCTATGAAAAGGTATAAGGACTTAAATCTACCATGTGAAGAGTCCTGTTGATCTCTTAACTGCTAATGCACATAAAGTGTTTTCAGGACCAAAGTCATAGGTGAAAAGTTGTCCCCATTCTAATCACTGACAATTTTCAGTTGATGAAACATTGCTTTGTCTCTCGCATCAAATTGACAAGCTGAGTAAATCAGCAAAGCTTCCACAAATCTGTAAGAAAAAACAACCTCAGAAATTCTACAGGCCTCATAACCCCACAATTTATGATACAATACTAAATGTTATTAACTAAAATGTAGTAACTTGGATGCAGAATTGCTGTAACATACATGCTATTATAAATATTTCAAAGGGCATAGTAATTTACTTAATTGTTTTAATTACTCTTTTTCCAGAAAGTCCAGGTTTACTTTTCATTCTAGAAAAAATACTGGGTTTTTGCCTTTTTTCCATCTAAAAATCTCACCTGTGATGAATAATTAGTTTTAAATTTTTAATTGTATTTAATATCTGTAAAAGATTTCATACCAATTTTATATGCATAACTTTATGTATATATATGTGATGGGATTTCTTTGTTTTTGCAGCCCCTCTTGTTAATCTGAGAGGTGAGGCAGCAACAGTGCTACATTTATATTACTTATGAATGTAAGATATATGTAATACTATAAGGAAAGGAAGCTTGGTGGTGTTCTGAGCCTCATTATTTTCATCCTTCCTCAGATGGAGGTTCTCAGTGGTAGTGGGGTAGTTAGAACAACAAACACACACAATCTGGGTTTGTATGTAAAGTAGAATTCTATTTCCTCCTTCCTCCTCCCAGCCCCAAACATAAGATTTAAAACACTTAAGTGCTTTAAGTGTAGTTGGAAAACATTAGGTTTCATGGTAGAGTTCCATATTTCTAGGGAGGTTGTTACAATTAAATTTCTCTTGTATTTGTGGGAAACCAAAACATTGATTACATCTCAGCAAAGGGTTGCAGGTTTTTTTTCCGCTTACTGACTTGCTGCATGGGGAAACATTTGAACATGGGTGTATCTTAACCATTTTGAAAGTGAAAAGTCTTATGTTTATCCCAGCTGTTGGGGGCGTGATCTTTGTGACACTTGTGTGAATACTTATGGAAACCAGCAGAGAATAGAGAAATGGGAGAAAGGGCAGGAAACGCTGCTGAAACTTACAAGGAAAAACAAGTAAATGCAGATATATGTGTTAGGCAGAAGGATTCGCGCCTTTTTATATCGTTATAGGTACAGAAATGGAAGGATAACAACACTTCTTTCTTTTCCTGGTAATGAGCACGCACATAGAATCAGAGAGAGAAATGTGGTATGAAAGTTTCTATTTCATTTGCATCAGAATTATTATTCTTGAGGCCAGTAACTTATTTAGTGAATCAGAACGTCAGCAATAAGCAGTTGTTCTGTAAGGCAAATAACAAGCTGTAGTTGCTTGCACTTGTGTCCCATACCCCTTCTCTCTTCAACCCCCTGCAATATAACGGGGGGTAGCAAATACATAAAGCAAGCCTAATAGCCCAGGGAAGTCTGGCTGATATATTTCTGTTGAGATAGTTCTAAAGGAAAGTGTGAAGTCTGCTACCAGGTTACAGTGATATAGATGTGCTTGCCTGAACTTGCAGTGAGAGTGAGCATTTATCACTGTGAAAAGATTTCCATTCATCTTCAAAATCTCCTCTCTGGCATACTTAAGGTACCCTATTGTAACCGCTTGATCTGTCAGGAAAAGAATGCAGTAGATCTAAAATCTGCAGAGTTTTGAGGAAAGGTCCAAGCTGGGTCCCATGCTGTTGGCCTTACTGGATTAAAAATACGGGAAGTTTATGGCTGACCTTGACATTGTACCATTTGCCTCCAGTGAGATCAGTGCATACTGAATGGTTGGGTTGGTAGGAGGGGTCTGTGTGGAAAGTATTTGATGGGAAAATGTGTACATATAGACCTGGCTGGAATTCATGTCTACCCAGTGTGTAGGGAATCGTTACCTAGGGGCACCAGGTGTTAAGCTCAAAATCATGTTTAAGGGCAAAGAGGAAGCATGCCTTGTATGTAAGTAAAGACAAGAATTTCTTGTTACTATAGTTGAAATGTCAAGAATCTAGTAATTATTAATACAGATCTAATTGCTACAGAAAAAGAAAGAACGACAGTGCAGTGAAAATTTTATACACGCTGCTGGGTTTCTACTCCTTTTCCTGCTCCCTTCTATGGCTTCCCTGGGTCTGAAGGTGGGCAGTTTCATTCTGGGGTGTATGGGGGGTGTCACAGCAAGTTGTCAGCATGTGGAGAGCTTCACTGGGACAAACCTGACGTTCGTGTGGACGGTTTCTTCTTCCTCCAGGATCCACGTGCTAACAAGGTTTGCTAACAAGGTTTTACACTCTTGATCTTTCTTCATTGGTCTGCAGCTCTGTTACATCCAAATTTACTGACTATATTGTGACATTTGTGCATGTTAGATACTACTTGTTTGTTCTCTATGTTATCCCTAAAACCAGTTTTGTGCAGCTCCAGGTCTGCATTTCTTTGACTATGGGTGAGTTGTTCGTAGCTGTGGAGTCTCCCGTGCCAAGGCTGTACCCCGCTCATGTCGCACGTCTGTACTGTCTCCACTCCTGGTTACGTGGGTAGTTATGAAATGGCTGTCTGGAGGTGTAACATGCTCTTTTGGGGTAATGGTTTGTGAGGGTTGTTTTAGAGATGAACTAGGCCACTTGTAATCGAGGACCAGGTTCCTGTCAGAGTGCTGGATATCATTTGACTGACAATATTTAAATTCATTTGTGAGAGGAGGATGAAGCTAATAACAAAAAAACCCCCTCTTTTGTCCAAATTGGACAACCCAGAAACCTCGTTGGAGGACTTTCTGTGGAGCTAATGATTTAGCATTAAGAATTAAAGACATTATTAATTGTTTTTGGTAACAGATGCTGGATGATCAATGATGGTTAGGGAGAGCTATCCTTATTGGGATTATTTTGGGTTGGATATTTAACCATATATAGGGCTGTAGGAGCTCCAGGTGCTCCCGGGGAGCTGACGGCCCCGGAGGGCTGGGGGCCCGCAGAGCGGCTGCCTGCCGCCGGCTTCGGGACGCGGCGGCCGCGGGCGGCGGGAGGCCGACGCCGACGGGAGACCGGAGCGGCGGGGAGGCGCGGGGCCGCAGGGCGCCGCCTGTAGCGCTGCCGCCCGCCAGAGGGCGCCGCGGCCCCCGCTCCGCCTCCCCCTCCTCCCGGCGCTGGCGCCCGGTCCTGCCGGGCCCTGCCGGGGGAGGGAGGGGAAGAGGGCGGGCTGGCGGCGGCACCGCCACCAGCCGGAGGCCGCTCGCCCGCACTCCTGCGGCAGAGGCGGGCAGCCGGGCGCACCGTGCCCTTCTCCTCCCCCCGCCGTGCGGCCCTTGCCAAGATGTCTCGGGAGCCCGGCTACAACCGCTGGCTCCTTTTCGCTGCGTGCGCCCACCTCTTCTTCCTTCTCCCGCCGCTCCGCACCCGGGGTGAGTGGCCGGGGGCCGGGCTGGGACGCCATGGCGAGGTGAAGGGAGGAGACCCGGGACGGTCGGCCCTTCCGCGGAGGTGGTGAGGGGGCGGAGGGCACGGGACAGAGCTGGAGAGCTTGCGGGGGCGCCGCAGCCGCCGTCGCCGCTTCCTCACCCCTCTGTCCCGCCCCGCGAGGGGAGGCGGGCGGGGAGACAGGAGGTGCCCCTTCCCCTAAGTTTGTTCGTGAGCTGGGCTGGAGCGCGGACGGGGCAGCGCGGGCTCCCCTCAGCGGCCCCGGCTCTGAGGTGCCGGTGCCGGCCGGCGCCGGGACCGTTTCCTGCCCTCCGGGCCCCGCGGCGGTGTGTGGGGACGGGAGGGCGGCCCTCTCCCCCGGGCGAGTGCGGGGCAGGGGAAAGCCCTCGCCGTGGAAACCGGTCCTCGCGGGGCCAGCCGTCTGGTCAAGAAAATCGTCATTAAACAACTGGTTAAAACCCACTGCGAAGCTACTCGTGCTCGTGTTTGAAGTACGCCTTACTGTCTGGGTGTTGCTGAGGGGAGGTGGAAAGGTAATACTGCCTTTGTCAGCATAGAGAGAAAAAAAAAAAAACCTTATTACTGTGTTTTAGAGACGTTTTTAATGGGTCTAGGCAGGTGGGAGAAGATTAAAAGAGAAGGGTTAGTAGTATGTCAGCAGTTGGATCGCTACAGGCTCTTGTAGTTAGGAGCTGTTGCCGTGAGTATAAGAGGCAGAAGTAAATGTTTACACCTGTTCTGTTTCTCATTAATTCTGTTCCTAAATGTTTCCATCTCTGTCAGCATAGGCTTGTCAGTTTGTACTGAGCCTTTGGATTTGATTCTCTTCCTCTACTATGGCTTGTGGATCAAAATCCTGCAGGGGAAACCTGGTACAAATAAATCTGTTTTCAGAAAAGTAAAACTGTGATATTTTGGTTTTTCTGTGGTAAAACACTTTTCACCTACACAGCTTGGGTTTTGGAGGAGTCTTAATACGCTACTGCTCTTCCTAAAGCTGTATTTCATTCTTTACAGGATGAGTAGTTTTGCTCCAGTGCTTCAGCAAGGTACTGTAGCACTTGTAACCTCGAACAGATTGTAATCACAGTCAGAGAATAGCAGCCTCAGTTTTCCCTGTGTGTGTATGTATATTTATTGTACATACATACATACATAGATGCAGGTAGAAGGCAGAAATGGAAAAACTTGAGTTCTTGCGCATTTACCTCTTGTTTAGTAGGTCTCGATTAATTCTTGTAAAGAATTTGTTCACCTGAAGCTTATTGCAGTATCATGGCTTTTTTGTAGTTTTTAAAATATCCTTTTATATTAAAGTCCTTTCTTTTGTAAATACCCCATGCTTTTGAGATGGCCAGGATAGTAAGTTTGCAAAACAATCAGCTTTGCTCTTGGAAAACAGAAATTATTTGGATTGCATTTCACAGAAGAAAACAGCTTGTCTTGGTAGTTAAGTCATTTCATAAATTTCAGCTTGCAGGTGACAGCTTGCAGAATGGGAAAATGTATTCAGATGATTTTGTTTGGTCTAACTTCTAGACAATCAAAAGGGATAATGATGATGCTGCTGCTTCTACTGTTTTTCTTTGCTTGCCTTTTATAAAGATACTGGTGTACACAGCACTGATTTAGACATTTCAGTGGTTCACAGTGGTGATTTCAGCTGCCTTCTTCCCATATGTGCCATTAGCTTAAAGAAATGTAGTAAAGAAATAAAACAAGTTGCTTTTATTTTATTAAAAGCTTCAGATGCTGGAAACTAGCTTACATCACTCCTTCCTCTTCCTCTTCCCCCCTGCTCTCTCCCCATTTTGGGTTGATAAATCTGTAAGTCTTCATTCTTAGCTGGCTAGACTGGGGTCTTTGATGCCGATAGGGTAGCAACAATGAAGAAGTGTTATAAAAGCTAGCATATAAATACATGGAACTAATTTACTTTGCTTGCTAGCGCTCCCAGGCTCTCTCATTATGGAAGATCCTGTCTCTTTGACTGACAGCATCAGTGCAGATTTTCTCTGGAATCATGTCAATCCATAGAATCTTATGTTCTTTGAAAACTTGGGAGGCGGAGGATACCCAACCAACCCCCAACCAAAACAAAAATGGGCCTTTCACAACATTATAATTAGAAGTATAAAGAAATTCTGTTTTAAATGTTTTATCTACTGTGTACAACATAACCAGTGGCTTTTGTTATTTGAAGTGGTTATTATTAGACATGGTTTTGCCATACGTAAGTCATAGAATCATAACATTTTTGTAGCTCATTTAAACTGACCCACAGCCCAGTGAGGTGATTGGAATGACTCTGGGGTCAGTCAGCCTTGAATCAGACCATAAAAGAGGAAGATAACAGACACGTTGCCTTTCTGCCTCAAATGAATTTTGTCTGTGAAAGCAAAAGAATTAACTCCTCAGTTTTTAACATCCTTTGCACTTAAAGGACAAATAATTGTAAACGTTTGGAAGTTGTTTACACTCCAAAGGGTAGTACTGAATAAAGGATTACTTCTACATTTATAATGGGGTATTATATCATTTATATCATTTATACAGTATATTGTATTTTAATACTACAGTATTTACATCCATTTCCCTAATAGTCTGTTGACACATATTCCTGCAGTTCAGGTGCTGAACAGTGAAAATAAATGATTGAGTTTTACTTTCTAGTGTTACAAGCAAGTCTATTTACTCACCAAAATTTTAATTTCTCACTTGAGAAAAATAAATAGGAATTGAAGCTGCTTGTACTACATTCTCTGATTAAATTTCCAGGTTTTGAATGGATCCAAAAATGTTGTCTAGCTTTTTCAGTGGATTTTAGTCCTGCTTTCAAAAGAAATAAGATTGATAAAAATAAAGAGCTTTAAAGTCTCTGTAAAATTTCTTTCCTTTTCTTACTTATCTTACTCAGTTCTTGAGCATTTAGCAAAAGGAGGGGAGGACTGGCAATTGACAACATTCATCTTCTGTCTGCTTGTGCCAAATTATGTGAATAGCTATGTGTGTTAACAAACATGCATTAAATAATGAAGTGACAAATGCAAAATTATGGGTTGTATTGAAGACAGTGCCTTGCCGTATTTTTTTCTGCTTCAGATAGCTTTGTTTGCGAGAAATTGTACGTTAATCACCCTAGCCTTTTTGGTTACTGTGGTGCCTATGCAGTTTGAACTTTTACCAGTTAATCAGTTTCTTCTTGCAATATATTTTCTCTGTGCTCTGTGGTAAGTCAGTGGCCCACCTGAGGTTTGCTTGCACTGCATCAAAAAACTCAAAAGGGACGAGAGGAAATTCTGCATTTAGCAAAGGTACCTCTAGCTCCAGAGACTGATGTGTCCCAGGGAGTTCTAGACTGAAAGAAATCTGTTGCAGTTGTCTGAATTAATAATGATGTTTGGACATGAAGAGTTACTGTTTTGTTATAGTAGCATCTGATAGCTCCCACACATAGGTCATCCTTCTTTGCGCGTGTGTACTTTACACACAACAAAAAGATGTCCTTGCCACAGAGAGTTTACAGTTTCTGTCTGTGTTATACAACTGATCTGGTCATGAGCTGCATGTGTAGTTAGAATTTTTTTATCTGTGGTCCACTCCTGGGCACACCTTTTTCAGAAACCTTTTGGGAGTGAATTGCGGGTGGATGAATTAATCTTAGAGATGTCCACTTGCACACAGGCACTGTATTTCCTACCTACCCTGTGGCGCCTTTGTTGATAAGTCATATGCCATCTAGATTTACGACGTTCTTCTCATGCCACCCTCTTCCTAGTAAATCCTTAGAAGATATTTATTTCCAGGTTGAGAGATCAGGTTACTTAGCCAGAACAGTGTTGGCCATATGTTAGTAAGACTTGAATTTAGCCCACAAGTGCATCCCAGTTTACTTCTGAAGACTGCTTTACTCATATCAAATTATGTGTGCATAGCAGATTGACTAATAAGGTAGTAGAGGGGCCATGGCATATTTGTTGCTAAAATAAATTCATACAGTCTGCCTGAGTGAAAAGCTTGGTTACTGTTGGGTGAAGACTCTTGAGGCTTTTTTGTGGTGTCTTAAGGGGTCTGCTAGTCTGTTTAGTGAATGGTTCTTCGGTAGTTTAAAAATAGTCTGAATAGTTCTTGTCATCATTAAAATGTATTAGCTGGAAAAAGTCTACCTGAAATATTTAATGTAAAACATACTGAGTCATTTTAATATGTTTATTTTTTGGAAAAGGAGGGGAGGCTTCATGTCTGAAGTTACCAAGAATAAAAATAATGGTATATAGAGAGACTTTAACATTCATCACAGATACTGGTTTGTTTAATAAATGATATGTATGAGTGTTGAAGTTGCGCTATATGTTGGGGAGCTGCAACAGAAGTCATTTTTAGCCAGGCATATTCAGTCTACCACTGTACTCAACAATATAGAAAGATTGATATAGGAGATGGTCCAGGAGAGCTGTTTGATATTCAAGGTTCACCTCCTACAAGCTCAAGAATGGTCCATCCCCACATGCAGGAAGGCAAGCAAAGATGGCAGGAGGCCCACATGCATGAACAAGGAGCTCCTACAAAACTTGGACATAAAAAGGAAGCACACAAGAGATGGAAACAGGGTCAGGTCACCCCAAGAGTAATATGGAGACATTGCCTGAGCATGCGGGTATGCTGTTAGGAAAGCCAGACCTGATGGGAGGCACCCATAAGTGTTGATGGAGCTTTACAATGTCAATGCAAGGCCGCTCTTGATAATCTTTGAAAGGTCATGGTGATTGGGAGAGATTCCTGAAGACTAGAAGAGAGCAAATGTCACCCCTGTCTTCAAGAGAGCAAGGAAGAGAATCTGGGGAAACTATAGGTTGGCCAGTGTCACCTCAATCCCTGGGAAGGTGGTGGAGCAAATAATCCTGGATACCGTTACCAAACAAGGAAGGACAAGACAAACATACAAAGGACAAGAAGGTAATTGGGAGAAGTCAGCATGTTTTTATGAAGGGGCAATTATGCTTGACCAACCCAAAAGATTTCTGCAATGAGATGACTGCCTTTGTGAGTGTGGTGAAAACAGTGGATGTTGTTTATCGCAACTTTAGCAAGGAGTTCAGTACTGTCTCCTATAATGTCATACACAAACTGTTGAAGTATGGGCTAGATATATGGACAGTGAGGTGGATAGAAAACTGCCTGACTTGCTGGGCTCAGGGGCTCTGATCAGTGGCATGGTGCACTCCAGGGGTTGATGATGGCTCCAGAGGTGGTTTGCCTCTTCATTAATTACCTGAACAATGGGACAAAGTGCACCCTCAGCAAGTGTGCAGAGAATACAGTGTGCAGGAGGGGTTGATGCACCAGCTGGTTGTGCTGCCATTCAGAGGGACCTCAGTGGGCTGGAGAAATGGGCAAATGGGAAACTTGGAAAACCAAGTTCAACGAAGGGAAATGCCAAGTGCTGTCCCTGGCGAGGAGTCACCCCCCATGCACCAGTGAACACTGGGGGCACACTCTCTCTGGAAAGCAGCTTTGCAGGGTCCTGGTGGGCAACAAACTGACCATGAACCAGCAGTGTGCCATTGTGGCAAAGATGGGCAGCAGCCTCCTGGACTGCATTAGGAAGAGTGTTTCCAGCAGGTCAAGGGAGGTGATCTTTCCTCTCTGCTTAGCACTGGTGAGACACACTTGGGGTGCTGTGTCCAGGTCTGGGCTCCCCAGTACGAGAGATATATGGACATACTGGAGTGAGCCCAGAAAAGGACCATGAAGATTATTAATAGATTGGAGTACCTGACATATGAGGAGAGGCTGAAGGAGCTGGGGCTGTTCAGCCTGGAGAAGAGAAAGTTCAGGGAGGATCTTACCAACGTGTAAATACCTGATGGGGGACAGTAAAGAAGATAGAGCCAGACTCTGTGGCGCCTAACAGGACAGGGGGTAGAGGGCACAAACTGAAGTACAGGAAATTCCATTTAAACATAAGAAATACTTTTTTTTTTTTTTTTTTACTCTTAAGAGTGGTTGAATGCTGGAAGAGGTTGCTTGGAGAGTTTGTGGAGTCTCTGTCCCAGGAAACACTACTCAAAACCTGACTACACAAGGTGCTCAGTGTACTGCTTGGGTTGGGGGATTGGACTAGATGATCTTCAGGGGTCCTTTCCAACCTCAACAATTCTGTTGTTCTGTAATACGAAGGTGAAGTAAGTTGTTAAAATAGTTCCCTGAAGAGCTTTATCTGTGCTCGCAAAGCCATAGTATGAATTAGGTCTTTTTTTTTTTACAGGTTATCTGAGTATTGTTTGATTTGTTTCAAGGATCATGTGCATTAATATTTTATAAATCTTAGAAGAATGGGTTATTGAACGTTATGGTGAGAGGGGCAGCATCTCTTGTCAATCACAGTTATTTCAGGTCTCGTGTGCCATTCCTCAGCTGCACATTAAAAACTGAAAGTCATGAAAATTCTGCTTGCATTCAGTTTTGCAAGTAAGCCAAATTTATGAGGTGATACTTCTTCAGGTTAATGGTATGTAATCAATACATTTTGCGGAATAAGGGTGTTTTGTGTTGATCTTGTAATTAGGATCATGTCAAGTAGAAGATATGGATCTGTTTTGTGTAAGGGAAGATATTCCTTATCTGGACCTTTAAGTACTGTTATGTTGAAAGAGAAGGAGGAAAATGATCAGAACATGCTGTCAGCAAAGCATATAATAGAATTGATGAAATTTGGTCTCCAGTTGAAAGAGCATAGGGATATAGGTAATCAGAGATGGAGCACCACAGGCTTCGGACAATCTTGTCATCTTGCTCTCCTACATTCCAGGTTTCTAGCATATCAAAGGAATTGATAGGTGCTAGCAATTTGAAATCAATTTCAAGCAATAAATAATTTAAACTTGCAGTGAGACACTCCACTTGAATCTGTTGAGGTTTTTTTTTCCCACCCCAGTTTTTAAGAAAAACATCTATTTGACCATGATGAGTATTATCGTGAGTTCCTTCCAAATTATAGCAATTTACTTTCATTTGCATTTCTTCAGTACCTTAAGAAAAAGACTCCTTATGAAGAGTCTTAGCAAAGCTTTTTTATGTTAAATGGAACTACTTTTACAAATGGGAAAGCTGAAACAAATTGATTAGACGACTATATCAACAAGAAAAAAAACCAGAACCCTTTTTTATGATTATTTTTGTAATACAAATCAGAAGTGTATGCATAGGATGGTGTCAGTATAAAAGGTTTAAGATAATGCTAGGTCTGTGCAAGTTAGCTCTTTGGGGTCTCTGTTCTTTTTGTAAATGTTTATTTGGGTCTCATACATTAACAGGTTTGACTGTTGTTCAAAGATGGCATTCAAAGCGTATGACAGCCATCTTCAAGTTTGATAGAAATTTCTGTCTGCTGCTGTCAGTTTCTGTGGTTCCAAGTGAAGCTTTAGTAATCCAAACTTTAACCTAAATATAGCGTGGAATGCAGGTTTCCCATGTGATAGCACATTATGCTGTTGTCAAATGAACTACTGGATTGAACAGATTTGATTTTTTTTTTTTTTAATGGGATTTATTTGCCTTGAAGCCAAGATAAATTGGCTTCACATCAAAGAGTGATCTTTTCAGCGATGTACAGGAATAGAATTGTCAGGCAGCAAATGTATAAATTCTGTAAGAATGGACTGTTTATGTTCATAAAGATTATCACCAATATAATATCATTTAATGTGAAAATCTACCTAAATGTTGTTTTTCTTTTGCTGCGGAACTTTGCCAAGTATGAAAGTGAGCTCCTATAATATGAAAAAAGCCTGCTTTTTCTTTCAGCTTTTGCTGTGAGTGTAGTTCCTGAAGGTGCAGAAGATGAGACTGAACTACCAGTGCTGCAGGTAATAAATTTTAGTTGCCAGAGCAGGAGCTTTTTACAGACATTATAAAATCATCTAGAAGAGACCAGAGCAGAAAGCCTAACGTCTGTGACATTGATTACTTTGGTCATTGACTTCAGTGGTACTAAATGTCATATGATGTCTTTCTGTTCTGTGTGGCATATAAGAGACCTTTAATGGGACACACGTTGAATGTAGCACTACTTTTCTAGAATTATTAGAATCTTAATTTATCCTATGGATTCTTAGAATTACTAGAATAAACTTATACTTAGCACTTTTGATTTCGTTCTTACACTGGGTTTTTTGACTTATATTGACGTTTGTGTTAAGAGAAGTAGAAAACAATTTATTTTCTTTTTTCCAGGATCAGCTGAAGAGTGCATTAGAAAGTTACAGTAAAAAAAACTTGGCAATTTTGCATAGCTTCTACAAGTTGATAGTATTATTGCTGTTGAGAATAGTTTTTGACTATATAACCTTTATTAGTTCAGAGACAGGTTTTCCTTTCTTCTTGGTTTTGTTAAATATATAATACATTGAGAGGAAAATGGCTGCCTCTCTGCTAAATTAGCATTATTACATATTGCTACCCAAGTCACGGCTCAAGTAAAGCTTGTATATGAAATTTCAAATTAACAGATTAGAAGAATTTATGATCAGAGCTAGCCCTACTGTTAAATAGCATAATGGGTGTTCGGTCTATATGCATATGTCCTTTAACAGACTTCTGTCTACCATTTTTTAATATGTATATATTGGTAACAGATATTTGTGTATATATAAAAGAGATTTAAGGGAGGACAATCAAATAAAAGTACTGGAATGAATCAAGAGATAGAATCTATAACTGCCATTTAGATCTAGTGATCTTGCATCAAATGCAATGGAAGTATGGTCAGAGATATATGTTTCCAAATAATTTTTGGTTTTGGTGATGATTGCTCTATCTACAGTAACTTTCATAAATGAAAAAGATCCCTATTGCAAACTGCTGATCTGCTGCAGTGTATCTGGGAGACTAGGTAATGTCATTCCGTTTTCATTACTTATAAGTTGCTGTTTGTCAAATTCCCAATCCAGCTGTTTAATGTTATCATTTTTATATAGGATATAATTTATGAAGACTTTCCTACTATTTTAGAGTTTCAAAACC
This sequence comes from Pelecanoides urinatrix, assembly GCA_013400755.1. Taxonomy (NCBI): domain Eukaryota; kingdom Metazoa; phylum Chordata; class Aves; order Procellariiformes; family Procellariidae; genus Pelecanoides; species Pelecanoides urinatrix. The sequence goes on from VZTQ01003777.1 coordinate 122,290, forward strand.
TTCTCTCAGATGAAGTCAGAGGTGCCTCCTAGGATGACTCTTCAGGCCATAACACATACTTTTTTGTTAGCATAGAGAATTTATCTTCCCATGTTGTTTATGATATAGGTTAACTTACAATGTGGTGTATATTACACTGTAAGATGGCAGTACTGTGTATAGTCATCAAAATAACTTAGTCTTATAAGAATTTTTTTAAACTTTGTTGACCCAGTCAGCAAAAAAGGGTCATAAGCATGGATGCAATGCAGTCATTCTTGAAAAGGTTTTACAGATGGAAGTTATTTCTTTTCCTTTTCCAAGGAAGTTGGAGCTTATGCATTTCATTGTAAAGGTCAGACCTGGACAGAGGGAGAGATCATCTGATGCAAGTAGGATTAAAAGGATTAGATGGATATGATATTAAAAAAAGGGGGGGGAGGGGCAGAAAAAATGTGTTTATGAATAGGAATTAAGTCACAAGGGTAAGAAAACTATATACGAGCTTATTACTGAGGAGTGCCTTGTATGGCATTTCTATCTGAAGGTCATAAAACACTTGAACCAAGATAAATCCTGCAACATCCTTATGCAATTAGTAAAGATGTTCTTGATTTTACATGTGGAGAAACCAAAGCACTAAGATGCTGTTACCAGAGAGAAATTGTGCAATAAATGAAGGCACTGTTTTCCTTCCTACAATTTTTGTAGGAAGCACAGAGCTGTTTCTCCAGTCCTATCTCTACCAGTCAGCAGTTCTTAAACAACACCTTTCCACCCAGCCTCTGTCATTTAGAAGCAATTGCATATGCTCCTCAGATATTTTTATGTGTGTCTTTGTTTCCTGGTTAACGATGCAAATGCGATGTCACTGTGTCTGTTCCTCAGCACTCTGTTAATAACAAAGTCCATGACAAATGTATGTGATACCTGAGTAAAACCCAGTAAAGTCAACAACCTTTTTGTATTTATTTATCTTGATATAAATTGCTTTTGAGTCTTCCTTTAAGAAGTGTGTTTCAGTAGATGCTTTCCATAGTGTATTGGGTTTTTTTTACACACTGAACAGGTTGTGTTCGTGTTATAGAGTTCCATATTCCAAACTTTGTGCTCAGGAGATACATATTGGGGAGAAAAAAAAAAAAAAAAAAAGACTTTTTACTTAGTTTTAACTTAGAGCTCTGGTATAAATTGAGTCGTGGAAAAGCATTCTCTCGTCTTGCTTTTTTTTCTTTTTATTCTTTTACTGTATTGTCTAAATAATAGTATACAAACACAGTAGTATACAAACAAGAATATCTGTTTCAATTCTCGACGATGAAAAACTTTTTACTTTAGTTTTTCTATTAGTTCTTGAGTTAAAATCTTTATGTATGCACTTACAGTGTGATGAATGCTTTGACTCCCTGTGTCTCTCTATAGAAATATTTGAGTTTTTGCCTGTATCCTTATTTTGCTTCCTTTCTTCTAGAAGTCTGAAAAAAGTGGAACAATTAGTAAGATAAGCAGAGGTAAGTACTGTATAGTCAGTATTTGTTTTCACTTGTGGCTGCCTTTTTAGTATAAATAAAATACAGTTATGCTTTGAGAAGTGACTGTGTGAACGGTGCCTAAGTGCTCAACGGCATTGTTAGTTAATTGCCAATTCCCAAATATTTTGTATTTTTTTTCTTTTGCTCATGTAGTCTCATCAAACAGAAGCTTCTCATCTTTCTTTGTATTTGCAATTCTTGTAGTTAAGTGTTTTTCTGAAAGTGTGCACTTGTACTGTGAAACTGATGCATTGCTTTTTGTAGTACACAGTATTTTAAAAACAAATTTCATGATACTTCGTAGCAGTTCCTGTAAAAATTTAACATGAAACTGAATTTTACCGTTCTGCTAGGCTCTCATGAAATTTGTAATAACTAGGATTATTATAAATTACTTGTAACAACTTGTAATAACTTTGGAAACAAGTCTTTAAGAAACATGTCAAATATTAGTGGGATACTGAGTGGTAAAATACATTTTTACTGGACATGTGAGATAAATTATGAGAATAAAAATTCTGCAAGCTTCTGCCTTTTCTGAAAACAAGTCTGATGTCCTTCCAGCAAAAAGTTTACAGACCTGAGATAAGAACTTTTAATCTCTGCACTGTAACCCAGTGCTGCCTCTGCTATACTACAGCAGTTCAATTCTTAAAGCAGCTTGGACTGTTATGGTACATCTCACTCTTCTAAACCCTGAGCACTTGGGTCTGCTTGTTCTAAAAAGAGCCAACTTGACCATGTCTTTGTTGCAGCAGTTTCTGACTAGTTGTGAGTTCATTCTGACATCAAAGCTGAGCACTGGGAAGACTTAGCATGCTTTTAGGGATTTGCTAACAGAACTCTGAATGGTGCTGAGAAGATCTGGTTTTTGTTTGTTTCTTGACTTTTTTTGGACTTAGTTGCAAGCTCTATCCCTAACACAGATAACCACTTTTGTGGAAAATTATTAAGTTCATTGTCCCATTAATCTCCCATTTTACCATTGAAAGGTCAGGACCTTTCTATAGAAGCTATATTACTCTTTTTCCCTGTTCAGCCACCCTTATCTGGTGTCAAAGAAAGTCCATTTCCTCTTTGTGTTCTTTCATCCCTTTCTGTGGAATCTCATAGCACAGCCAGATGCTGGTTGCTGCTTTTATCATCCCCAGCAGACCTGCTGTGTCTCACTTCATAAAACACCTAGGGAGGCATTGACAGACTTTTTTTTTTTGGCTTTTGACAGTGCTCATTTTTTGTAAGTTTTAATATAATCTCATTACTTAGGAAAGTTATATTTAGGAACGTTACAATGTTACATTAGTGATGTAACTACCATTTGTCATCTATTGTCTGTTTCAATAGGAGAGCACTTTAAAGCAGACAAACAAAAGTATTTTATGCAGCAGGTAGCAAAATTTAGAAACTTGCTGCCGCAGGAGGTAGTGGAAGCAGACCATACCAGCAGTTTCAAGAGGGAACAAGTCCATAAATGTATGGTGAGATAAATAGGCAGCAATGTATCTTCTGGCATTTCCTAATACAATAGTTGAGGATGCTGTTAGAATGTGAGGAGCACCGGAGAAAGTGAAAGTCTTGTGGTGTCCCTAAATAGTGTTTCCTATTGCTACTGGACTAGATGGACCATTGGTCTGTCGTAATACGTCATTTCTTGTGTCCTCTATGTTTTTTTTTAACGAGATTCTGCTTCTCCTTAAGAAAGAAATTTTTTTTTTTTTTTTAAGTCTCTTTTAACCCATTTCTGTGGGTAAAATCAAGGAAAGGCTTGAAACAGAGAATGAAGTTCTTGATGGTTCTTAGTTCCTGTGATTTTTTTCATTCTTCTTTTTCAAACTGTTATACAAGAAAATTCTTTTTCCTTTGTAAATAAGCTGTACCTGTGTAACAAGGAAGCAGAGTTACCATCTGTAGTTTTACTTTTAGAGTTTTAAGGGATCTTTTTAAGTGTCCTTAGCCAAGCCTTTGAAGACAGGTATCAACATCTTGATATCCTAGTCACTGGGAAGACAAGTGTAATACAGAGAAGACTGAACTTCATGTTCTAATGGTTGCTTTGTCTACCCAGAATGTGTTGTAGCTTTCTGGATTGGCTGGTGTGCGAAGAGTTTCATGCATGGATGTGTTATAGTCCAGCCAAAAGATCAGTGATGTGACTTACCGATGTTGGGTCATCATTGCCACGCCATGGCAAAAAGTCCTGCCCTTCAGGTGAATGTACAGGTACTCTGTTGGTGGGTTTATTTGTACCCAGGTGGTAGGCCATATTGCTTACCAACAGTATTTTCAGCTTTTAGAATATTTGAATAACAAAAACAAATCTCTTCTTGAAACGAGGCACTGGCTATTTCAGGCTAGTGTACAATGATTTCACCTTCTTTGGAAACTCAAGGAAGCATTCAACTTGGGACCATGAGTTCTCTAGATTCCTTCTTCAGTCTGTGGGAAGAGAGGGGCACTTCCAGAGACTGAGACCCAAGGTAGGTTGAGTCATTCTTTCTGGAGATATTTCTCTCACTACAAGAGTATCTACTAGCTTTTGGCTGCGGGGTGAGAGGGTATTTGGTTTGGGTTTTTTCTTTTTTCTTTTTTTTTTTTTTTAATGTGTGTGTTAAATGAGAGAAGAAGAATGAAGTAGTTTTGAAGCTTTTTTCCCTTGGATTTGATTCTTGCAAATGTGGTGATACTTCCTCTGATTTGCAAATATGTGCAATATTCTGAAAGCATCAGAAGTATTTTTTGCAGTTATGTCCTTTTAATACCCTGCCTGGCCTCGTTCTGCATTTTATCTAGGCTCTTTAGGAATTAGTGAGAGAAGTTTGGGTGGAAAGGTGAGAACAACATGCAAGGTTTAAAGAAGTTTTTTCTTTAGTATCAGAGCAAATGGGTAGGTGATGAACTTTTTTTTTTTTTTAGTTGAGTTAATGTTAAGGCACATCATGAGTTCTGAAGTGGTAAGCAACATACTTTATGTATTACAAAACTATGAAAGGATGTGCAGTTTGAGAACAACTGGATACTATTATTTCTAATTTCAACAAGTCAATAAGTGTACTAAAAATGTACATTTGGAATTGATTTTTAAGGATTTTTTTGGATGTTACTAAGGCAAGTAGTTTAGTAAAATTCAGGAAATAGAAATATTGGAAATACTCAAACTGTTGAGAAAGTATTTGAAGTTAGGATGGCTTTCAGTTCTTATGCTACAGGCCATAAACAGATAATCAGTCATTACCATGCTTATTGCATATATGATAAACAATTAAGCATGCACACAGAGATGAGATTGTGTATCTATATCTATCTCTATATATATGTATACACTGCCTTTAATCCAGAAAAATACCAATAACTTATATAAACACATTTACAAATTATTGTTCTTAGCGTGAGAAAAGACTTGTCTCTACTTATAACTGTGGAAGCTTTATACTAGGCTACAATAATTTGCTCAATATATAAGAACTAAAAGATCTTGATCTGGAGTTTCAGGTTGATTTTACAATTGGCATAAAAGGAGGGGAAGGCCTATAGAATATGCAAGTGGTCTAATTTTTTTAAACCCAAATTGGAAGCTGAGTTTTCTGACCTACACAGTAGAGTCTCCAGCTTGTGAGTTAAGGTACCATTGCTTCTGCAGTTTAGTTTTTGTCTGACTAAATAATGAGACATTTTGTACTTTCTCACTGGAAAGAAAACCATGTTTTCATTGTACAAATACTCCATTTAGCCTTAAACAAATTAATTTTGTTTCCATCATATCTTAGGAAAGCAAAACCCAGAGAAAAGAGGAACTGGATTTAAGCACCATTGACAGAGCTGCAAAGATGTCAGTGGCATTCTTTTACCTATTAGAGGCCAGTGGTTAGACTGCATCCTTGTTGTTTTAAAGTTATAATTGTATTTTTTGTGAAAGTGGTTTGGACCATATCACACACACTCCAGGAAGTATATAAATCATCATGGAATTCTGTCTTTTCTGTTAATGCCTGTTCTACCTTTTTATTGATGTGTTTAAACGTTCAGCGAGTCAGAGATATGGTTCTCGATGCCCACTGTTTCAGGAGAGTTAGGTTATTAGCTCAGGAGCCATTTTCACTCTTCTCCATTTCTAGAACAATAGGAGAGAATGGGGAAGACCCACCTCAGAATATACTTGCAGCCTGGAAATTAAGACTGACTTGGAACACCTACATTCAGGCCCAAACTGCCTCACAGATTAGAATTTGTGTGTCTTGCATCCTGGGTGAATGCTTTAACATCTGGCTAGCAGAGGAAGGCTTGCAGGCAACATCATCACCTCATGTTCTTCTAGGAGCTCTTTTACTCTTTTTTTTGGGGGGGGAGGGGGCCTGAAATGTTTGTTTTAAATTTTTTAGTAGCTTTGAGTTGACTAAAACAGCCTTTTGCAGTGAATGAACTTCGGGGGGGGGGGGGGAACCCAAACCCAAACCCCCCCCCCAAAAAACAACATACAAGTAGTTCATTCGTGCTGGTCATTATACTGTAATGCTTATCTTCCAAATAGCAGTATTTCCTCATTACCATCTTTTGAATTGATTTAGTGATAATTCCTAAGGAGGCATATTTTGCCCAGGGACATTGTATACCTGCTAAAACACACATTACCATTAATGGCTTGTTAAAAGTTTTTTAAGGCTCCATTCTGTTTAGCAATGAGACATGGTTGTGATGAGACTCAGAATGTTTCAGCATTCCTGTTTCCCAATTTTTTTTTTTTTTTTTCTTGTGAACTTGCAGTATCTTTCCAATCAATAAGCGTTTGAGATTGTTGAAGATATTTTCCAGATATGGAAATGTCTTAGGGAAATAAAAGAGAAAAGAAGACAACAAAAGCAATAAAGTATATCAGTGGCTCTTTTGGATGTTTATCTTCCAAAGACTCCATTCTTTGTCTTGCTTGGTTGACTATTTCTCAACTTGAGAAACAATGTAGGTCTTTAAAATTATACATACATTCTGTTGACATTTTAATACACTGAATTTTTCTTTTAATGAACTATTTTAAAGTGTCTATAGGAGAGGAAACTATTGCCATTGGATTAAAGCAGTAACACCAAAGTAGTTATTAGATTACTCATGGAAAGTATTCTACTGTGGGATATCACAGCTGTTGTTAAATGTACCATAAGTGAAACTGGGTGTAATTCAGATGCTTGCATATCTGTAAATGTACTGATACTAAAACAGTAATTATATAAAGCAATATGATTTTTGCTTTTTATCTCTGGGGATATTTTCAGTGTTATGCAGGTGGATTTAGCCCTTCGACTCTCACTAGCATCACTGAAGTGTAATTTTATTTTTTGCACTAATTTTAATTTTTGCACAGGAAATCTAGCAAATTTCTGCTAGCATATAGCTAGCAGAATAGCAAATAGCTGCTATTCAGATGTTTTTATTGTGCATGGTTTTTTTAAGCAGTTTGTTGGGTGGGTCAGAGCATAAAGGAAAGCTGCGTGGGGAAAAAATGTGAAATCGGAACTGATATCTATGTCAGTGCTTATGCCATCTCTGCAACTTTACCACCAGAAACATCACACAATTTGACATTTTCAAAGTTTGTCTTGGTGAATAAGCTAATAAATTGAGGGAAAAGAGTATCGGGGGAAAGTAGAAAAACATTTAACTGCAGCTTTGAGCTGTTATAGGTCTAAATTAACAAGTAACTGTTCAGAGGAAATGGACAAAGGAATGTAATCAATGGTCAGGTCTTGGACATGGCAATCTTCTCATAACCTTAGCAAAGATATTTGGCGTTAATGATCTTTTTGTTGCCGTTTTCTTTGTGATCCTTCTTCATGTGCTCAGTTTTACTCTTTTTCCGTGAGACTGCTTTCCTTCTTTGGACATTTATTCTCCATCTTTGTTCCACTGTTCTTCACTCATTTTACTTTATTTGCCAAGTTAGCATTTTTAACCTAGAGGTCAAGATCTTAATGTAAAACTAGGATCTTTTAGGTTGACTTCATCTACGATGCAAGAATATACATTTTAAAAATAAATATTGCATGAAGTAAAACTTGAATTTATACTGCAGTGAAACTGCAGATTAAAAGTATTGAAATACTCTGCTGCCTGACAAGAAGCTTCACATGCTTCCTCTAAGGTGCTCTGTCCTTGGGATGTTTATCTTCACACAGATGTTGCTTGTCGTAAAATCTGGCAGCTCTCAGTCAGCCGTGACTCTCTGGATTTTCTCCACTGAACTTTCATCCTGGATTGTCTTCAGCTTGACATCTCCTATATCTCATTGAAAGTTTGGTTTCAATGGAATACCATAACTCTTCTTAGAAAGTTCTCATAGAGGTTTTATATCTTTAATTTCTCTGTCAGCTTTCATAATGTTACTCATGATGGTGGTCTTGAAATTCTGCTTTTCTGAAATTTGACTCTGACGTCCTTTTTGTTACCTATATAATTTTTTTAGTATGCACTTTATTTCTTCTCCACATTTTTTGACATTCTGTACAGATCCCATGGGACTTCATCTTTGATTTCTTTCCTTTTGGTACTGTCTTGTCTTGGAGTGATGTCACCTGTAAACATTAACTCAGCAGCTGTTTCTGTGCCGTCCCCTCATTGAATTAACTAGAATCTGTTATCTCTTATGCCTTATCTGACTGTCACCTTGAGTGATAGAATTTAAATGCAATTCTCAATCCTCGCCCACAAGTGGGGAGGGGATAAGTACCTCTACTTATCTCCTTGAACCCTGAACATCATTACTATCTTTTTTGTTCCTTAGGCAGTAATTAGTCAGTCACTTATTTGTACCTCTTAAGTTGTTATAGCCTGAATTTCCTCATCTGCACACTGTCTGCATCATACCTATAAAGTTCAGCCTTTTCTGGCAAACCAAACAGAAACTGCAACATAATGTCTTCTCGTCTTATGCGTTGCTACTTAGCTATGGTCTTAGGTGGGTTATGCAGCATAGGTCAAACTTGTTAAGAATTTTGGAAGGGGCATCTGTGCTCTCCTCTTCCTTTCACCTTCTCATCCTCTGCTATGTTCTGCTTCTGAATGGGATCAAATCTGCCTGTTTTTCTTAGCTTTCAAAGTGCTGAGAGGTTATTCTATCTACTATCATCAAGAAAATTTGGCTATCTTCGGCTTCTTCATGGTATCAACCTTCATCACTTACTTTTATTTTTTAATAAGCAATTTTTTTTCTGTCCATAAATGTTTGCAAAGCTACTTCATTATTTTCTTTTAAATTTCTCACAGTCTCCTCTGCTGATGAAAGTTCTTAGGTATGGTGTCTTTAAACACTGTGAGCACACATTTGAGGTATTGATGTGTCCTATCAGGTAAAAGTAGTACCTCATTGTTCTCATGTGTGTCTCTCTCCATCAGACATGTGTGTGGGTTTTTTTGTTTGTTTTTTTGTTTTAATCTTTTCCCTTTCATGTTCATCCATTGCCTAGTGAGGGGAGATTCTGGTCTATGACTAACACCTTTTAATGCTGGTAATAAGGAGTGCTGCTGTATTGGAGAAAAAGGAACTTAATGAATGTGGCTACTGTTAACTGGGGGCGTAAATTTCTTTGCTGCAGATCTCCTAGTCATATCATACTTTTTATGTGTTAATCCTTAAAAGGACTGGTTTGGATTTTTTTGTCTGTTAAATTATGCCATTTTATTATTTTATAAAATGTTTGTATAACTAAAATAGCTTGCTAGGTAATAGATTCACCCCCCGCACCTGGGTTCTCAGTAGCTTTGGAGAAAAACTGAAAATAACTTCGTTTGTCTTTCTTCTTATTTTCTGGTTCACAGAATTAAAAGAAATTGTATTTATCATCCAGAGTCAAAGTAATTCTTTTCATTCCAAGAGAGCAGAAGATCTAAAAAGAGATATTTTAAAACAGGCTGCAGATTTTGGAAAGGTATGTTTAGATAATGTAGATTGCACCTTGTTATGTATGTTTTTACTGCATTTTACTAAAAATACCGTTTTCTATTGTGCCTTTTTTGGATCCATTTTACTCATTTTATTGTCTTCTGTATGCTTATAAGCGAACTATTTCAGTGGTTGTTTACCGATTGTATGCCATGATGTATCACCAAATAATTTTAATTTGAACTGTCTACCTTTTTGTATAATAACTGGTTTTGTTTGGATGGCATTTGATGTAAAAGTGATAAGAAAGACTTGTAGTGTGCCTTTAAGAAGAAATCAGATGCTTTCTTTATGAAGTGAAAAACATAATCATTTAAGCAATACTTAGAATAATTTTTATGTGAGTACTTTATTTTATTAGAGCCAATGAAGATGCTGTAGTGTAGATTTTGTCAGAATTTCATTGCACAACTGTAGCATTGTGGCAGTAGAGCAGCAATGTATGTGGGCATTAAAATCCTAACACAGGATTCCCTATTTCCTACAGCAATAGTCTTCCACACCTCTCTTGCTCACGTCAGTATTAGCTCCCTCCCTGGTGCAATACCTTTCCTAACTGCTCCTTGTTCCTCTGCCACCCCACTGCAGACTGAGCACTCTGCCTCTCACCTGCTGGTGGGCCATGCTGGCCTGGGAGCTGCATGTTGTACAGGTCTGGTTTTGATTTAACGCTCTAATATGAAATTTTACTTGTAAAGCTTTAGCTTAGAGAGAAGAGGTTTTTAAGAGACTTGCATTGAAAGTTAAGTGTACATAAACAATGCTTTATTTTCTTTGCCTTTAATAAAAAAAAGAACAAAGAAAGAGGCATACATCCCCTGATATGAAGTAGCTTGCTGTGAGGTTGTTGGACCTATTTTTCAAATCCAGGTTCTTTGTTGTAAAGGAAAAAGAAATTGTCTTATGTATCTTGGCCTTGGAGTGCCTAAATCAGGTTCCTGGATGTTTTAGGCTTCATTTACCCAAGCTTATCAAACCTGTTCTAATTAAATCCATTATAAATGCAATTTTTAATCCCTTAATGAAATCAGTCATGTGAACAGCCTTTGTTCTACGGAGTTCTGCTCTTTCAGAGTTCTCTTTGGGATTGGGGCAAGTGTTCAGATACAATGCATGCAGAGAGGATTATGGCTTCAGTTGTTAAAAACAAGGATTTGAGCTGAGTTCTGAAATCGATGTTGCAGAATGTGAATGATGAAAAGATCAATAAGTGGAAGTATAAATAGTTTCAGTGAGGCAGGAATATAGGCATGTTTTATGGGAGAGGGAGAAACTTTTTTGTAATCAAAGAGTTGGACCTGTGAGTACTTCTGCCTTGAGCAAACTGAACTGGCTTTTAAAACACTTTATTGTCTAATTAAGGAGATTCCTTTATGGGAATGATGAAATGGTGATGCTTTTCCAATATTAAGAGGTACCTATTAAACAGCATTCATGGCATCTTAGAGAAGCAGTGATGGAAATACATGACACCAAAAATTTCATACCTGAAATCTGGGAAAAGGGGAAAGCCATCAATGTATAGGAAAAATTAGCATAGCCTGCATGTACTTGACATGTCTTGATTGTTTTTGTCAACTTGCAACTCCAGTGTAGGCCACATTCATATTTACTTTACATTAATCTTTACAAGCAATTTGTCCATTTATTTTCTTTCACTGTGTACTTAAAATATTTTTTTTCTTGTGAAACTAATCTATAATTCTGGTAACCAGTAGATGTCAGTATCGTGTTCATGCTTAAAAGCATATTCCATAGCGATTTATTGAATATATTAAACAATGACTAGAACATAGCAATGAAGAAAATTCCTTACAGTGTGAAATTATAATATTTGGGACTGTTCCCTTTCTAGTCTCTTAAATTGAAAACCAGGATTACTTTTTTGGCTGTTATGTTTAAGACTAGAAACAGATAAAATACAGTTTTTGAAAAATGATAGATTTTGTCTGAAATACTGTTTTAGATGCAGTTAATGCTATTTAATTGTCTGGTATCATGACATTGTTTTGAAGACCAAGGTCTGTGTATTTCTTTATGAAATCTGGTCTATTGGAGTAAGTGCCTTTTTTTTTTTTTCTTTTCCTTCTTTCTCCCCTGAGGGTTCTTATATTCAACACCTTCAGCCAATTAATTATGTTCAAAAAACTTATTTTTCCTGAAAAGCCTAGAGATTAAATGATATTCTATGGATATTAGCTAGAATAAATATAGCGAAATAATAATATTCATTATGGAATTTAAAAAAACCCACAAACCAATCATAGAATCATAGAATCATTTAGTTTGGAAAAGACCCTTAAGATCAAGTCCAACAATAAACCTAACATTACCAAGTACACCACTGATTCATGTCCCTAAGTGCCACTCTACACATCTTTTAATTACCTCCAGGGATGGTGACTCATTTTCCCTGGGCAGCCTGTTCCAATGCTTGACAACCCTTTCAGTGAAGAATGTAAGAATAAGATTTTAAGACTGATACCATGGAGTACTGGAAAATGAAAACAAGTATCACATACTTCAGTATGAATAATAGATGATGTGAAGTATGACCTCTGTTTTATAGAAGTGTAGTAACTATAATTTGCAGTATTTTTACTATTAGGCTTACTTTGTTTTGAGCAAAATCCTGTATTTTGTACCATCTCGTAGAAATGGAGTTTCACAGATTTGAACTATCCCTACATATAAAGGGGGATATTGCTCGTTTGTGAGTTTGAGGACTATTACTGTAGTGACTATTAATATCAGTTTAAAAGAAGCAAGAACAGTTAGAAGTATGGAACTGTACATAGAAAACCTCCATTATTTCTTATTACAGGATCATGCTTAGAGAAGGTTCTATTTTTCTGCTTTCAACACACATTGACTGTTACTCAGTATCCTAGCTGCTGCATCTGTAAGGTTGAAAAGCCTCTTGGTGCCTATCTCAGCTTTATTTTAGTATGTCATTAGAATCATGGCCACAATATCTGTTGCCAAAGTGCTAATTGTTGTTGAGCATGGCATATGTGCTTTAAAAATCTGTTATTTTTAATTGCCTAGGCTGTACCGATAGCAGCATCGCACTGTTTAAATAATATGGAAGATTTCTTTGTTAAAGTTTTAGGGGGGGAAGTATAATTAGCTTGCTTGAATTTTAATGTATATATGTTAAGCCATCACCGTATTCCTATTTGTAATGATCTGCCTCCAAATTGTTCCTGCTCATGTTTTGGCCATCTGTGAGAGACTGCTTTTCAGGGAATTTGTAGACTGTATCTTTTTTTTTTCTTAATTTGCCAGTGGGACACGTATTCCTTTTCTGGGTGAATTAATGTTTTCTGAAGTTCTTCCTAGCGCTACTTCCCCATCTGATTTCAGATGCTGGAGTGAAGCTAGCTGAAGTTCTGTTGTCCAAAAGCCTCCTTAAAGATTCCTCTGTTATTGTTTGATACTATTCCCATGATGAATTCTGACATCCGTATCTCACCTGAAAAAGATTTTGTAATACTATAAGGATATGATGGAAACAACTCTGAAAATGTGTCTAGATTTTTCTTGGTCTTTAATAGTAGTTGCCTTATTTTATTCCTTGTTGGATGTATTCCACAAATGAACAGACATACGTTCCTCCTCCAAATGTACACAAGCTATATAGCTGAAGTTTCCCGACAGCTCTGAGTCCTGGGGTAGGTCTGAACTGTTCTGCATTTTACCCTTACTGTAAAGCCCACGTGCATGTTAATAATGCTGTGGTTATAAAATCTAGTGGAAGGATTTCTCATTCACTGCAACAGTTGTTTAAACTGATCTGTATATTTAGAAAAGCTATTCATAGACTTAATTTGCTGGAGACCTTTCAAAATTAATACCATAAATGAAGGCAATCCATAATATATCTGTTGCTTCAAATTCCAGATTTCTTGCTCAAATTCTAGATTCTAGCCTGAAAACCCTGTTTCCTCTTCTCCCTCCTATAATGGCTTCCCATGCCATGGAAGCTGCTTCCAGCTAAGACTGATCCGACAATTAATTTTTGGGTTTTGCAGTTTTAACAAGGTTTAAGTGATTATATTTAAGCGAAGTGTTGGGCTACATTCTGTCCTGCCCCTCCATCTCCATGTCCACAGCAGTTCATCTTATGGCTAGGTTTTCCACACTATCAAGATCAACCCCATTTTTTTTAATTATAAGAGGTATGTTTTACACATAACTTTAAATTATTATATTTCCCAGTGTTATTAGATCTAGTGTCTTTTTTTTGTGTGTGTAAAATGTTAGTGTGCAATCTGTTTCCTTCCTAGCAACAGCTTTTTTTTTTCTTCTGCAAGGATTTATTAATGTCAAATAAATCCTGCAGCCTCATGAAATGTGCTTATCACCTTAGTTCTTAAAATGCTTATTCCTTAAGATGGAAGACTTTACCTTACCAGGCAGTGGACAGTTTTTGTTGACTTTATTTATGAAAAACAAGGCTCTTTGGCATACCTTCTCCATTAGCTTTCCATCGTTTTTCCCTCGTAGAACAAAGATCAGATGCCACTCTATACCAGAGCTCTTGGGGAAGATACTGTCATGTCATCTGTGATATTAATCTTTATACCACTCTACTTAGTGTAGGTCTTGCTAGTCTTTGACTGATCAGCAGGACTCTCTTTTCACAGCAAAATGATGAATCTGGAACATGACTGGCAACGGACTGTGTGAAGGTATCTTGCTGAGATGACAAGTCCTGCACTTTTCTGTGGTTAGGGCAGAGGCACTGATGAGGTACCTGGAGCATCTGGCACTCTTACTTTCTCAAAGAAGTGAAGTACCTGCAGGGGATCCCTCATGGACTCAAAAAAAATTAGAGTAATTAGGGAACGTGGTACTGCAGCGACAGAGAAGGAGGAAGAAGTGCCACCCTTTATCAGTGGCCTCCTGAAACCACACAAATACTTGTCCAAAAGTTTTGAGTATCATAGTACCCAGTATGTGTTGATCTTGTGATGCTTTTTTCTGTCTGTATTGCTTGAGTCAGATGATAGTACCAGTAACTACTAAAAGCCCTGGATCATTTCTGGTTTATGAATAGAAAATTCTGGAAACAAGATTTCTTTGTTCTTTTCTTCCCCACCCCTCCCCTTAGACAATATTTTCCATTTAGGGAATGAACACCTAAATATTGCCATAATAGTTGAATTTTCTCCTAAAGTTGCATACTTGCAACTTTGGATTTTTTTGTTTAAAAGACACAAAACAAATTAATGGATTAATTTAGTATTTTGGACTTGCCCTCGTTTTCAGATTCCTGTATAAAGTTTAGTTGGACCTTCATTTTTATCCAATCTCTTTTCTCTCCCCCTTTGCCTCTGTTTTGTCTGACTTCTATTTGTAACATCAACCAAAAATTTCATGTTTCCAAATGTGTCCATAAAACTTTACTTCTGTTATGTGGGTACAGCTTGCAGTATAAAAACCTTGTCTCTAATAAGTGTGTGCATTTAAGTGGTCAGTGCATGAAGTTCATTTTCCCCCTTCCTTATCTGTATTAACATCTGCCTTTGTTTTCTGATGTGTTACTTATTCTGCTTACATACGTTATCTGATATCAGCATGTTCTTCATCGTTTTCTTTCCTGTTGAGTAAACAGTTTGTCTTCATAATGCTTGATTTTTTTTAGAATTTGAATTTTAAAATGGGCAACTGCTCATTTTGGGGCCTCAATATTTGGGTGCTCAACTTCTAAAATGCTTCTGAACTCTGATCTGTTGAAGCATGAGGTGCCTCCAAGTTCTGAAAATCAAACCTTTTGGAAGTGTTTCAGGAAAAGCGTACAAAATTACTATTTAGTTTGGAAAATGTATTTCAGACTTGTATTGAATCTTTTCTCTTCAAGGTCATCTTGCAGGACTTTACAAATTTGACTGAATTCTCTTTTATCTCTGCTTTCCTCCAGCTGTTCTCTTGGCTTTTTGTTTTAATTGATTGATCTCTGACTTTCTGATATGCTCTTGCTTCTCATTCTGCAAAGGTACCAGAATCCTTTTGACAATTACTGGGCTTTATTATCAGCAAAATTGATGTTTAGGCCGTTAACTATTTTGTGCTTGAAACTGTAAAACTTATCTATACGGTAATGCTAGAAGATGAATATGATCATTTTCCCATAATAGGTATTCGGTAGATTTGAAAGAATTTGTAGTAGTTGGATAATACTGCACTAGTGAGATCTTTTAATAGTTTTAGCAGTGACGAATGGGCTCCTCTCAGCCCTGTTTTGCACATAGAATCATAGAATCATTAAGGTAGGAAATGATCTCTAAGATCATTGAGTCCAACCATCAACCCAACACCACCATGCCCACTAAACCATGTCCCTAAGCACCTCATTTACACGTCTTTTAAATACCTCCAGGGGTGGTGACTCCACCACTTCCCTGGGCAGCCTGTTCCAAGGCCTGACCACTCTTTCAGTAAAGAAATTTCTCCTAATGTCCAATCTAAACCTCCCTTGGCACAACTTGAGGCCATTTCCTCTTGTCCTGTCGCTAGTTACTTGGGAGAAGAGACCAACACCCGCCTCGCTACAACCTCCTTTCAGGTAGTTGTAGAGCACGATGAGGTCTCCCCTCAGCCTCCTCTTCTCCAGGCTAAACAACCCCAGTTCCCTCAGCCGCTCCTCATAAGACTTGTGCTCCAGGCCCTTCACCAGCTTCGTTGCCCTTCTCTGGACACGCTCCAGCACCTCAATGTCCTTCTTGTAGTGAGGGGCCCAAAACTGAACACAGTATTCGAGGTGCGGCCTCACCAGTGCCCAGTACAGGGGCACGATCACCTCCCTGCTCCTGCTGGCCACACTATTCCTGATACAGGCCAGGATGCCGTTGGCCTTCTTGGCCACCTGGGCACACTGCCGGCTCATGTTCAGCCGGCTGTCAACCAGCACCCCCAGGTCCTTTTCCTCTGGGCAGCTTTCCAGCCACTCTTCCCCAAGCCTGTAGCGTTGCCTGGGGTTGTTGTGGCCGAAGTGCAGGACCCGGCACTTGGCCTTGTTGAACCTCATGCAGTTGGCCTCGGCCCATCGATCCAGCCTGTCCAGGTCCCTCTGCAGAGCCTTCCTACCCTCCAGCAGATCAACACTCCCGCCCAGCTTGGTGTCATCTGCAAACTTACTGAGGGAGCACTCGATCCCCTCATCCAGATCGTTGATAAAGATATTGAACAGGACTGGCCCCAAAACTGAGCCCTGGGGAACACCGCTCGTGACTGGTCTCCAACTGGATTTAGCTCCATTGATCACAACTCTCTCGGCTCGGCTGTCCAGCCAGTGTTTTATATCATACTTTGTTTTTATACAGCTGCTTTTCCCAGTGAAATATGTGATAACAGCTGGCTTTTGTATGCAGAAAATTGGACCTGTCACCTTACAGAGATGACTTCTCATGTCAGGACAAAAATTATATGTGAAATTGGCAAGTTTAAAGTGCTTTAGGCAAAAGTGCCTCTCAACCTCTTCTGCAGCAATCTCTGCGTACATCATAGGATTTGAATGAAACCATTTTGCTAAGAGACAGTATTCTTAGAAAAGAATGAATAAGAGATTGATCTAAATCCACTGTGACTGCTGTCTGCTATGTTGAACTTGCTTAGTCATCTTTGAATAGAGTGCCATATTCGCTGCTCTCAAGTATACATGAGACTAGAATTACTAAATCATGAAAACTAACTCTTAAAATCAGTACTTGTTAATGGTTTTCTTTGTTTCTTGTAAGTTCTGCTGAGCTCTATACTAGTACTTGAAGTACATTTACCAAATTTCTTGCCTTGTGGAAGCTTCTGTTCTTCTGTTCCTGTTCATTCTCTTCTTCCTTTCTTCTTCCTAAGTTAGAAAATGTGTTTTAGATTTACTTGGTAAGAGACTATTGGGGGGAAGGGACCTGCTGCCCCACATATTACATTGAATTAGTTAGGGAGGTGACTGCCTCAAACTAGCTGTTAGTGAAAGATGCTCCAGACTTATTTGTCTGTGAATATAAAAATCTACTAAGAAATGGAAAAACTTAAAACTTTCTGTGAGGCTAAGAATTTCAGTAGATACTTCAATAAGAAATTGAAGGTTAGTGAGTTTATATTGTTTTCATAGACTAAAGGGAGAGAAAAGCAGAAGACAGAAGTAAACCATCGTCCATTTGTGTGTACGAAATGTGGAATTTGCAAACCATCCAATGTTAGAATAGACTTCGTAGATTTTGAAGGGACAATTTGCTAATAATAAAAGAACCAACAGAACCCCATAAGTAGCTTAATTTCATTGTTTGAAGTGTTTTTATGTGTTAGTTCTGATTGAGAATGGATTTTAGTATTGTGGCTGATAATATTAGTGTGTAAGGTGAGTTTTTACTTAAAAGAAAAATTTATCATAAACAGCCATTCTAAATAAAGAATCGTATTCAGATCAGTTGGCAATATAATTATTATGGTTCACCATTAATACTTACTTTCATGAATAGTAGCTGTGTACTGTATATCACATACCTGTCTTTATGTGATTGCTTTTATTTAGAATTCTTGCAAACTGTGGAGACAGTATTCTTGACTGCTTTTTATCCACGCAAGTGATAAGCAAACAAATGGCACTTTAGTGCAATTTATTATCGTCATTCTAGGCTACTGTCTCACTATACACATCTCTGGTAGCATTTATTATAATAAACACTCAAATATTTTCCAGATTTTTCCACATTTTTTTGTCTTGTTACAAAATAAGACTTACTTTGGGATGTTGGTGATCATTAAATCTCAAAAGGATGAAACAGGGAAGATAGGGGATATCCAGGGGGAAGATAGAGGATTCTAGGGGCGGAAAAAGAAAATGCAGAATGAATTAGTGAGAACTCTTATGTTGGTTAAGTTTCTTCCTCCAAGGGTACACTTCTTAATTAGCAAGTTCAAATACTTGTCTCAGTTTTCAAAATTCAGACTGCTGCTCAAACTAAATATTAGACTGACTTAAAATCCATGTAATTGTTTTATTATTACTTTGTTAAATCCCAGTTAACTGAAAGTATAGCAGATGTGTCATACTCGTTTGGCACATCTGGACTAATATTTGCACTGTTTCTGCATTAGCAAGTAGTTTGGTGCAATAGGAGCAAATATGTAGAGCAATGCAGTTGTTTCTGAGGAGCTAGCACTGGTGTTGCATGATATTTCAGAGAGTTTTACTTTGGACTAGTTCTGATTTGGTTTGGTGAACTGGAGGTCCATTAGCAGTTGCAGCACATCTTCTGGTTTAGTTTCATCCGAAAGGAATACAATTTGTGCACTCTGTGATGCAAGAGAGTGCAGTAAGTAGGAAAAAATGCACAAAAATGGACTAACCTAGACTGAGGCAGTGTTAGGAAGCAGTAGGAGCTGCTTTTGGCCTAGGTCTCAATCTTGCAATTAGGTTTGAACTTTATTTAGTAAATATGTCTTTTTTTTTCCTACGTATTAAGATTTAAGATAATGATTTTGAAATCATCAATACCTCTGAGTGTTGTTCACATCTCAGTAATTACAAGAATGAAATTATTTTTTGTTATATTTTTCAGTTTGAAAAGACAGGACTTGACAACTCTATGAGCAAGCACTAATCGGAGACTCCAGACTTCATTTTGGTCTTTGAAACATGTAGCCCAGTCTAGATTAAAATAGATTAAATTAGAAGTATTTTATGGTTTTTGACTAATTGGGGGGGCATAATTAATTTGTTGATAGATATATATTTTGAAAATTATTATTTTTTAAAAATTTAGTAGTTTCTTCAGTCGTCTTATGTCCTGGCCACCTGAATTATGATCTATTCGGGTTTTCATCTACAGGATTGGAGGCAATTGTATTGATGTCACCACATTTTCTACTCCTGATCTCGGAAAACATAGGCACACTTAGAAATTCTTTGTATGACTGTTGTTCAGTTTGCTGCAGGACAATTGCTTGTACTAGTAGTTGAGGAAAATGTTGTGGTGTCACATCAACATAATGTAAACCAAATTAACACCGGTTACTACTGACCACAAGTGAGTGGTGAGTAGTGAATTATTTCTGGATCACAAAAACCTTACTGGATCTTTTACTGATTTTCTAATTGTGGGAACCCTAGGCAGCATGTTAGCAATTGGCAACATTGTAATATGCATGCTGAAATTTACTCTGACTATTGTTAAAGAACAACCCAGTAAAATAAAAAAATTGGTGGCTACCAGCATCTTTCCCACATGAATAAGTTACATCAATAATTACAGGTTTTTGAAACAGAAATATATTGTGGTAGAAAGCTTTCTTTTTGATGATGAAATAGTTTATTGCGTAAGGATTAATATTGCAGCTAACTGCCTAAAAATTCCCTTCAGATACAAATACTTACTGTAGCTATTTTCCCAGGCAATGAGTTGTTGGATCTAATGTGCAAGCACTCAGGAGTCAGTGCTTTGCTTATGTGTTCAAGTATATTTTCTGGCAGCTAAGTAGTGTTCTGAGGATTTCAATATAATGTACAGTAGGAAAAAGGAATAAAATTACTTCCTCTTCATTAAAACTCTTCCCGTTTTTTGCCTCTTATCTGAAGTTATAGTCAGGAACGCTTCAAATCACTTTCTTAAGTTGCAGTTATTACCTCCACATGATTGGGTAAATCCTTCCATCTTTTCTATAATGTAAGATCATTTAACGACAAACTTACACACAGCATCTTGCTCTTGATTTATGAAAGCAGGGTACCTCTATGGCCTTTCCCTGAACCCTTTGCAACTGCACATAATATATTAAGAAAATGCAGTTCTTTTTTAAAATGATAACCAGGCATCTGAGAGCAGAACAGAAGTAGAGATTCTCTCTAATGGAAAATAGTAGATTATACTTTATTACTCTAGGCTTCCTGAGGAGCAAAAGACTACAAAATGTCTATTTATTGGATATTATGCTTTGTTAGCAACATGGGTTCTTTTAAAACCTTATTGCAGCCTTTCAGTACTTAAAGGGGACTTAAAAGAAAGATGGGGACAGACTTTTCAGCAGGGCCTGTTGCGACAGGACAAGGGGGAATGGTTTTAAACTAAAAGAGGGTAGATTTAGACTAGATGCAAGGAAGAAATTTTTTACAATGAGGGTGGTGAAACACTGGCACAGGTTACCCAGAGAGGCGGTAGATGCCCCATCCCTGGAAACATTCAAGGTCAGGTTGGACGGGGCTCTGAGCAACCTGATCTACTTGAAGATGTCCCTGCCCATGGCAGGGGGGTTGAGCTAGATGACCTTTGAAGGTCCCTTCCAACCCAAACTATTCTATGATTCTATGAAAACAGCTTAAAGGGAGAAAGGTTAAGCAAAATACTTTTGTTACAGTTGTATTGTAAAATAGTACTTTAAATCATTTGTGGGTTTTATTTGAAGATGTATGTTGAAATAATGTTTTGCCCTGGATTTTTGGATTTGATGCTCTGATAAATGTTGATACTTACGTCTTTAAAACATGAAAAATATTTGAAATGTGTGTTGTAGTTTTCAATGTTTAAGTGAATTATTAGAATATGGAGAAGATGTAATGTACAGTGTAGTATTCAACGATGGCAATTCCTAGCAAATTGACTGACCCACTGGGTTTAGAGGTAGGAGATTTGCTTTTACTTTCTGTCATTTTAGAAATCCTTCGGGGTATCTACTGAAGTGGCATGTTTGCGAAAATAAGGCTGTAGGGAGACTTCAGTCTGTATTCCACAGCTGTACTTTGTCAAAGTAGTCATAACGGATGACTGGAAGAGCTTGGCTTATTTAACCTCCCACGGGACGGCTGAGAAGAGGGTAGGTAGGCTAGCTCTGAATGTGTTTTAGGATTAATTTCTGAAAAGAAGAGAATAGGGAAAATGTAGTTAAGAGCTTGTAGAGTAAAACCTAGGAAAACATTTCTAATTCTGGAACTATGCGATTCAACAACAGTGTCTAGGGTTTAGGATCTCCTCCTGCCCCCCAGTTCTGGGTTTCATAAGGCAGTTTAATAAACTGACAAAGCACAGGGTTACATGCAAGACACCTGCAGATAGCAGTATACTGGACGCATTAGGAGCAGATTCCTATATGCTACTGTATTTTTCTATAATGTGTTAGAAGTTTGCTAATTGCTTTGATCAGGTGACTCAGTAACAATAAATATATTATTGTCATGTTTTGCATTTCACTGCAGTTCCGTATCTGTATATATAGTACTTACAATATTATGTCACATAGGGCATATAATAAATGGTGGTGAGCAACATCCAGTTTGAATTATGTTCTAAAAAGCATGTTCTCACTAAACCATACACTTAGGGCAAGGTTTAGTTATAAACTCAGTGGACTCCATTCTGCAGGAAAACAAAGCAAGTGCAGGTCTGCTAGGGGGTCTTAGAGGATGTGACCTAGCTGTGGCTCTGGAAGTCCCATTTTAGCTGGGGATGATCTCTGCCATCCTGGGTGCTTAGAGAGGTCCACTTTGGCCTTGTAGTCTATGAAAACTTAGGCCTTTTCTTTGGTTTTACACCATACTGTTTTGTTCTCTATAAATTGTGCATTTCTCATATAGGTTTTGGTAGATTAATATGAAATTGCATGTAGCACAGAAAGATTTCAGGTATTTGTTTCAGGTTAGCAATTCTCCAAATTATTTCTTAAAAATTCTTTTATTCTGAATGATCTTTTTCCTCATTGGATATGCTATTCCCTCAAGGCTATTCACATGTTAATGAAGAGGACTTTTAATGTTTAGATTCAAGAACCAGAGTTTGATTTCAGTTCTGTTGATGATTTGCTGTGAAATTGAGCGTGTCACTAGCATCTTTGTACTTTAATTTGCATCAATAATATTAAATGACTTCAAGGGTACATATGAGGCTGTGTTAAAAGTCTTTTGAATTGGTTTGAAGATGTGGTTCTAACCCCTTTATTCACAGTTAGGTTTTTTGTTCGTGTAGAGTTTGCAATTGTAATCTGTGACTGGTATTACTGCTCTCACTGTGCTGATACAGTAGGTATCTGGGGTGCTATTTGGGGTAAAAACGTCTTATACTATATTTCAGACCACAAGTGATTCAATTTTTTGGTTTTGCCCTTTAAAAGTCACCTCAATTGTGAAAGTGGGGAGGGTAGTTTCTTGGTCTTCAAAAGTGGTTAAAGTATTTTATTTAGATTAAATTTGACTTGTGGCATATGTAAAGTGTTAATATGTGTGAAAGCATATGGGCTGTGTGAAACAATTGTTTCAAGATAAAATAACCAGTGAATACAGTACAGGGTATGGATGCATTTGTGGAAGAGTTTTATGAGATACACAGACACAGTGTGTAAGTTACTTATCACTACCTTGACTAACTAGCCGTCCCCTGATGAGCTAGCCTGCACATGCCCTTTCACTCCCCAAAGCTGACATCAGGTACTTTTTGCCTTTTTTCTGTCCTTGTACTGAAGGTAGAATAAATAAAATGAATAGGTCAGCCCAGTTCCACTAGGTTCAGAGTGAAAATACATAAAATGAGAAAGGAAAGGCAACAGAGATCCTCCTGTATTTTTGGAAAAGGCTATTTTACCTGTACAGTGTTTCTTAAGCATCTCCTTTATTAAATCAGAATTGATGCGTTGTTAGAGATGAGTGGAAGGAAAGGTATATGCAGGACGTGTATTTTCATGTTTTAAGGAAGTTGGGTAGAGAAAGAGAGCAGGCTTATGAGATTGTCGAAAAGATAACTTGCAAAAGTATCAGATTAGCTCAAGAAAGAGGGCTTTTTCTTTATCATCACTCCTTTGATCTGCACAAAGGAAAGAGTTGGGGTTTTTTTGTGTTAAAGAGGAGATACCTGAGTATATGATACATATGTGTAATTTACTTCATACCTTTTGCATGGGCAAATGTCATTTGTATCTAAAATGAATACAACTTTAGCCTTTAGTGTGATATAGACACTGAATATATTATTATTAACTACTTTTATCTCTGTCTGGCTCCTGTTGTACATGAAATACTAATATTTGTATGTGGGCATGTATAACTGCAGGGTTTATATGCTTGTAAAAACAAATGTTCTTGTAAAAACAGAGGTTTGCCCTTTTATCTTCCTATCTGCAATTCCATAAGCAAACATATTTTTATGGTTTTACATGAAGTGGTTATGTTTTAGTGAAATACCAGATGTTGAGCATACTGTTACTAAGATTTGCCACTCCCACTAAAAACCTCTGGACTTCTTTGGTTTTGCAATAAACTGAAACTAATCAGAAATATATTTGATAGATTGGCTTGAACTAGAACCACAAATCAGAACTGCTGATATTTTAGATGCAGGTGAATATCCTGTTCCAAATTAGAGTTTTGGCATTGTTTCTTTTCAATTTGGGTCATTTACAATAGCATAAATATTTATAAAAACAGTAGATCGTTATTTTTTCATAGGGTTAACGCACTCTTGAGAGACACAGTTATTCTTTAGAGTGATAGAGATGTCGTCTTTAGTGTATGAAGTTTGGAGGTTTTATGTATTTCTAGGTGCTATGCTTAACTGCCCTTAAAAAGGACTTAAAATAAACTTGACAGTCAGCAAGCAGTGTGAACTTTATCTTATAGCTTTTCTTAGAGAATAAATTATTTTTGTGTTTAAATGTGAATTTTATGTTAATGGAATTGGCTTATATTCATGAGAAGCAGTTAAAAACCGAAAATGTTTTTCATATGCACGGTGTAAGTGGAAAGGAATTAGGCCCTTGGGAGATCAAGATGGTTTGTCTTAGGAGCTGCCAAATCTGCTAGCCTGACAGGTGAGTTTGCTGCAGCTCCATGTCCCCAGGTCCACCAGTAGCGAGGCTGAGCATGTGTTCCCAACAGGCACATGTGCACGTACACACACTGTGTGTACATATATACCTCATCATCCACAGAGATCAACACAGAAACCACAGCACTCTCACAAACACAAACTGCACCGATGGCCCAACCTTGTTTCACCTTTCTGGCTGGTCAGGATGGAAGCCTGTTTGTGGAATATATATACATAAATACACATATCTACAATATGAACGCCTCCCGTAACTGGTCTTTTGACACTTAGTCTATGCAGTCACTGGTCTCGCGTCCCTGGTCTCTGCAGTTGCCAGCACATGGGCATGTGAGGCTTACTGTGTGGCTCGCAACTCCATTCCAGTTGCTGGTGCTCGGCCCTGCTCCCGCACACCCACACGCACACGTGCACAAACTATGGATCCTCCCAGTAGCTTTAGACGCTCAATGTATCCAGTAGTTGACCCCTGGCCTCCCTGTTGCCTCATGCACAGACACACACATGCAAATGGGTCTTTCTGGTACCTGGTGGACTTATAACCCTACCAGTAGCTGACCCTTGCACCCCAGAGGCTCTCCTGTAGCTGGGACCTCCTGTTTCTTCCACTAAACGTCAGGCCCCTTGGTCTCCCCAGTGTCTGCCTCAGACTTGTGGCTGCTCTGGTACTGGGCTCCCAAGCCTCTTCTCCTACTCCTAGTCCAGTGTGATGCTCACGAGCTATTACACACACTGAAACACACACCCACACAACATGCATGCACCCCACTCTCCCCAGTTTCTGGCAGCACATGTGTGTGCACCCTATGACTCATGGTCCCCTCTCCAGTTGCAGGCACTCAGACCTCCAAATACACACAGACACACAAAGCCTCCTGTCCAGGAGTTAGAAATGGAATTTAAGGAGAAGATAAGACAGACTGCAGTGATCGATGCAGGGCATGGCCAGACAAGCATCCTCACCAGCAAGTTTCAAGTGACCAACCCCTTTTTTCCCTGTGTTTACCAATGGTTGTTCCCCCTCAAACCACCTTGAACTCTCTTTTCCTGGCCTTTCATCTTCCCTAAGCATCTCATAATAAGTTTTGTGCCATCCCAAAGTGCTCTTCCCCTGAAACCCGGAATGAGTCGCATGACCCTGCAGGCAGTAACCCCCTGTCAGACTGTAAGGTGAGCGGAGAGCCTCTCCCTTCTCTTGAGCTGGTGAGTGTCACGCCTGGATAGGCTTATGGCTCCCCTGGGACAGCCCTGGGGGGAGCTGGGTCAGGGTGCTCAGTTTTCTCCAATTACATTATTGGGGTTCCTATCCTGTTATTGTTCCTCTGTGCTGCTTTGTGTTTATGGTGTTGAGCCTTCAATCACAAACTTAACAGTTTGGATAATGGAAATGTGGGATCATTTACCTGCTAGTATTAAGTCATTTGTGTTAAAGTGCATTAACACCACCAGTGCTGTTAGGTTAATTGTTGTAGTGGGATGTACTCAGATGGTGAGAAAGTTTATCTAAACTGGAAGGTTAGGCTTTTCTGGCAGGAAGTTTTTTGCTTCAGTACTAGTACAATTACCTAAATCAAAGGATTTAGACGTTTGTGAGGTGGTTGAGACCCTAATGACGCTGCAGTAGAGAATTGTACTTGTAAATGTAGTAAATCAATGGAGTAAGATACTGCCTATATATTATGGGATATGTATCTCTCCCACCTCTTACATGTATGAACTAGTGAATAAATTATGCAGTTTGGTTTATCAGAGGGCTGTGTTTAAAGAGGGTTTTCTTGGGCACTACCCTAGAATGATAGCTTGTCAGCTAGACATCAAGATCTGCCACAACAAAGAGATTTAAGTAATGAAAGAGCAAAGAAATATATGAAAAGATTTTCCTTTGTAGGAAGCTGCTTTGATTTTTCAGGAAGAAAAATGCTAACGCCTTATTTTAATTTTTGCATAAACCCATGGGGTTTTGTCATGATGTTAGTGTGACAGGTCAAAGCTGAACTCAGCAAAGTAAAGAGTGTTAGAATTCTCTCGTGAGCTCTGTGTAACGTGATTGTCCAATGGAAGCCTGTGTAGAATACCCTACATTATTTGTAATTTCTTTACAGGATGGGATTTTATGATATGGTAAAGAAAAGAGTATGATATGTTGCTTAACTGATTACATGGGACTTACACTTCAAGTTAAATGTTTTGTGTATTAGCTTTATATCTAATAGAGAATTAAGAAATCATGAGTTGGAAAAAGCACTTTCCCTAAATTGCAGGTCACCTTGTTTCATACCACTTTAAGTCATCTATTCTGCAGGACTACTTGCCGGTAAAAAACAATGAAGAACTAAGTAGTCATTCCAGAGTAATTTTTTAAGATTAGTTGGTGTTTAGGGGGAAAAAGTGCATATAATTCAAGTTTAATGGGAATATTTTTATTTTTCTTAAAGGAATTACCTACGGTTCTGCTTATTCATCAGATGGATGGGCACGAAGGTGCATGGACAATATTACCGTTAATGAGAGAGTAAGTGTAATGAATGCCAGTTATTTTAAGAATTTTTTGTAACCAAGAATATAAATATTAATTGCTCAGATCTCTTTTTTTCAGAAACAAAGTTTTTGAATGAGAGTTGGAACCTTATCTTTTCACCTTCTTACTCTACTTTTTTTGGTTTTCCAAAGCAATTTTCTGTTAAACTTCATTAAATTAGAGAAAGCTATTTTAAATAAAAGAACAACAATAATATAATGTAACTGAATGACTACCTTCTTCAAACCATTGTGGATTTTTAAATTATTAGGGAAGTAAACTAGCTGAAGGAAATACCATTTTTAAATGTGTATTTTCCTATTTGGTCCCCACTTCTCACAGTGTAAGGTGTGAGGTATTCCAGAACTTTTGCCCTTTCAGATTACTTGGCTGAATGAAGTGGATTAACGATTTTTTAAAAAATATATAACAGTACCTGTTTGAGGTTTCTGTCTTTTGTTGCTTACAGTGTTTCTAAGAGGTGGTATGCCTCTGTAGTGAAAAGGTGTAGGTTTCAACATCTTTTTAGAAGCTTATATGGCCAGTTTTCATCGGACTATGGTCAGGTAATCTCAAATATCTTTTCTTATTAGCTTATGCAGATGGCTTCAAGGAAGACATGCTGTGTTTACATGGTAGTACGTTGCAAACTGTCAGGAAGCAATGATTCTTGTTTCAGAAAGTCCTAAAGCTCTGTGGTGCTGAAGGCTATCCTTTGCCTAAAACTTGCATTTGAAATTGATGCCAGAGGCTCTGCAGCCTCTTGAGGTTTAATTTAGTTAATATAATTTATTAGAGTTACTCAGAAAGATGGTTTTGTTTTGGTTCGAGGTTTTCGCATCAGAGTGGTTGCAGGACGGGATGCTTTTCCTTCTGCCTTCTGTTGCTTTCTCTGTGTGTAGAAACATCAAAATAGTGCTTGTATAGCAGCTATCTTTGAGATACACGTAAACTGTGAAAAGAAGCAAAAGGAGAATTAAAATAAATTGAAAAACTGGAAGATGATGTTCCAACTATCAATCATCTTTGTTCTTCCTTCTTAGCTCCTGTTTAAATGACCTAGTGGTTCCTCTTCTGAATTATTTATATCTTGGTGACAGGGTTTACAGATACAGCTCTTACAAGATAGCAAAACTCAGAAGCAAAAATAGAAATGCTCATTTGTGTGATAAAGCAGAAGAAAATTCTTCAGAAATCAGAAGAGGAATTTTAAGTAGAGGATTTCCATCTTGAGAATTCTGGAATATGAATTTCCTTGTGTCTACTGTTTCACTTACCGCTTTTGGCAGAATGAAGACATGGAGTACTTTGGAAGTGTGTAGCTGTGAGGCTCGTACTGTTTAGTTTTCTCAATGGACAGAAAAGGATGAAGGGAGATCAGCCCATCCTGCAGCAGCTGATGATGCTCGGAATTGTGATTTAAGATGCATTCTTATCTGAAAACTGCTTTCAGAAGAATGGCTTTCCTCAGTTCTGCAGTTGTCAGCATTTTTAAGGAGGCCTCTGAACAGTTATGACAATTCTTAATTTTTTGGGGGGCATAAGTTAACTTGAACAAAATACTTCATTTCAGAAAATGTAATCATAAGACATCAATGGATGTCTTACGACACAGTACCCTTACTGTCTCCAGAAGGCCCACTACATTTCTTCTCAGTAACCATGTTCATTAAGCAGAGAAGAAATCCCTTTTTTAAATTATTACCCCGAAACTGGATCTTACCTGAGTATCTTCAATAGCTCCTTGCCACTCCAAATTTGTGTGCTTTGAGGTCTACATAAGACTCTCTGCAGGCCTTAAATATTTAGCCTTGAAAATCATTCTGTTTGTCCATCAATAGCTGGATGAACAGATCATTCTTTTTGTAACTTGTATGTGCTATATTCACAAGACGCAGTAATTCATTTTGTGGGGGTCATTCTAGTGTTTTCTCCTTGCCCTTCACCCACCTCCTTTTGTGTAAATCCAGATATTTCTCTCCTAAAGTTCTAGCTGAGCACTAAAGTGTGAGAGAAAAGCCTTCAGTCTTCATGGGTCATTGAATACTGTACATATTTAAAAACGTGAGGGTATCTGATACCCTTTCTGTACTTGTTTGGCAAGTTTTAGAAGGAACAGCTAGGAAGTGTGTTGTATCTTGTTTGCATTGATAAAGCTGATTGTATCTTGTTTGCTTGCCTGAACGGCAACAAGTTGCCCAGATTTCAGGCAACAAGTATATACTTTTATGAATCTGAGTTCTTCTGGCTATTATAGTTCAGCAGATTAAGTATCATAAGCAGAAAGCAGTGAATAATCAAATACCATTGCAAGACACAGAGGAAGGGTAGCTTTATAGGAAGATGTTGTGGTTTAACCCCAGCCGGCAACTAAGCCCCTCACAGCTGCTTGCTCATTCCTCCCTGGTGGGATGGGGGAGAGAATCAGAAGAGTAAAAGTGAGAAAACTCGTGGGTTAGCAGTTTAATAGGTAAAGCAAAAGCCATGCATGCAAGCAAAGCAAAACAGGGAATTCATTCATTACTTCCCATCGGCAGGTGTTCATCCATCTCCAGGGAAGCAGGGCTCCATCACATGTAATGGTTACTTGGGAAGACAAACGCCATCACTCTGAACATCCCCCCCTCCTTCTTCTTCCCCCAGCTTTATATGCTGAGCATGACGTCATATGGTATGGAATATCCCTTTGGTCAGTTGGGGTCAGCTGTCCCAGCTGTGTCCCCTCCCAGCTTCTTGTGCACCCCCAGCCTGCTCGCTGGTGGTGTGGGGTGAGAAGCAGAAAAGGCCTTGACTCTGTGTAAGCACTGCTCAGCAACAGCTAAAACATCCCTGTGTCATCAACACTGTTCTCGGCACAAATCGAAACCATAGCCCCATAGCAGCTACTATGAAGAAAATTAACTCTACCCCAGCCAAAACCAGCACAATGAGTTGTCCCAGATGAAAAAAGACTGAACTAGTTTAGCACCTGGCAACTATCTGGTGCTTCTAGCATGTAACTAAAAGACCTGCAGAGGCAGGTGTCACATGTTCTAGCATAAGTATTTCTCAGTTAGTGGGTTTGGGTTTTTTGGATTTGTTTTTTTAGGCAAATACCATTCCCTAAAACATAAATGATCCTATCACCTTTTTTACTTACTTTTGCTGTCTTACATTTCTGCTGTTTATTTTCATTGCTGATTTTATCAGTAGACAATGCTGTAGAGGAAGGAATCTGTGATGTTCATAGATGCTAATTTTCTTATCCTGCTCCTCAGATGATTTGTTTAATTAAATCAACATAAAAGCTATGCAAAGGAAACTGGACAAATAAAGATTGGGGTTTTTTTCTATTAGGTTGTCATGAATTAATAAGGCTTTGTTTTGTTAGGTAATGGAAGAATTAAGCTGGGAAGAGAAGAGAAATAAGGAATGAGGATTTTCTGAAGGAGTCGAGAATCCTGCACTGAGATTAGTGTTAGCTTTGAGGAAGTAGGGGAGTCCCTTCAGTCTGTGTAGTTTCACTGTACTGAAAAAGCTAATGAAATTTTTAGGTTGGTAATGATGAGTGTCAAACAGCTGTGAGAAAACCTGTCATTAGGCATTGTCATGATTGTTGCAGTGGTGTTAGATGTGCAACAGTGGGGCTCCTTGGAAGACAGTTGAGGTACAGAGTGGAAGGTAACTTAAAATGCTATCTATAAACTTCTGAATTCATAGGTGGCTATTAGACCTGTAGACCTATACATTTCTGAGTGGACGTTCTTTATGTATCTCTATTCCCTTCTTTCTGGAATAACTGCTGCTATATAAATAGATAGCAGCAGAGGCAGTATCTTTATCCATTCACTGTAGTCCTTTGATATGTAATTCTAAGTTAGTAGTAAAAGTTTCTGTTTCTGTGTAAATGAATAATTAATTGCGAAGTACTTATATTTGGGGAATGTGGGTTGAATCTATTACTCTGTTCATAAGCCAGTTTATTAGTAATATGTTAATTTCTTTTGTTAGCTTCTCTATTACCTATGGTAGGAACTCCTCATGGATTTTCTTCTGTGAAGAAGATACGAGAATACAAGTTGTAAAGCTGCTAGAAACACTTGGAAGATTTGACGGGTCTAAGGTGAAATAAAAATTTAGATATTTAACTTTCTTTTGAATATGCTTGAATGGGTTTTCAGATGAAACGTGGAATCATTTTAAGTACAAAATTATAAATACAGAATTTTAGAATTCCTAGTTACGGAACAGAATTTAATTTTATAACACTTCCTGGATGGCTCAGAGCTCCAAACACTGGAAAAGATGTATCCAAACAGCTTAAAATAGGGGGATAGATTTCTGTTGCTGAGACTGAGAGTGAGCAAGGTATTTAACATGAAGCAGTGTGAGCGCCTGTCTAGCCATTGAAGAACTGTTAAAATTGAGCAGAGAAAGGATTCCTTCTGTGGATAGCCTGAAAATGATGTAGCATCAGTAAAAAGATGAATATAGTCTGCTGTGTGGTCCCCTCTCCCCATTTTCCTGTCTGTCATCAGTTCAGACAGAATGACTAATGTTAGTTTGACTAACTGTCTCTGATCTAATATGGTAGGGTTTTTTATTTGCATTCTGTTTCTGAACTGTCTTGGTAATAAGACAGTTTTCTTTACCTGCTGGAAAAGAAACAACACAAAAAGACTTGCAGAACAAAAGAAAAATGCAGTCACCAAGGAACAAAGTAAATTTAGCAATGCAACTGACATTAAAGCTGTTTATGTTCAGAATACTCAGAATTCTTCTGAGAAGAAAATTCAGCTTGATGTCTGTCCTTTGCCTGGAATAAAAGAAGCCAAAATCTCCTTTAGCATATTTACTTCTTTTGCAGGCACATGGCCTTGTTGTGTTTTCTCACAATTCTTTTCTATAATGGTAATAATAATAATACAGAGATCTTATATTTTTTAAACACTCTGTGTTCAAAATGGCTGACTGAATATATTCAGGCCTTTGGAATATCCATTTATTTCTGTTTCAGAAACACCTACTCCTAATTGATGTTCTCAGACTAGAAACATAAAAATTTTTGTTCTAGATGCTACCCTTGTACCAGTTTTAGTCTCTTCTTTGCATTACATGTAAATTCTATTACAATACCAAATTATGTTCCAACCTGCATTAAAAGGAAAACAAAATGTTTTGCTTTTGTACATAGTAATCGTCATCTTAGTGTAACAGTCTGTTACTGATTCCTTATATACAGTAGAATCGTAGAATCATAGAATCACTAAGGTTGGAAAAGACCTCTAAGGTCATCGAGTCCAACCGTCAACCCAACACCCCCATGCCCACTAAACCATGTCCCTAAGCGCCTCATCTACACGTCTTTTAAATACCTCCAGGGGTGGTGACTCNTAGTCCATCAGTCACAAAATTTAAGATAAGTTAGACCAGAATGAGCTTATTCATTATTCATTCTTAAATGTCAGCAGTCTGCATAATAAAAAGCTGGTATACATTAATCACAATAAGAGGTCTACAAGGGGCATGTGAATAGGTGATGAATCTGCAGCTTTTCAATCTGGATATGTAGAGATTAGTAACAGAACTATTGAGACTGATATGAATGTAATATTGAGTGAAAACAGATGCGTGAAGGCATCATAAGAGACTGTGGAGGAATGTTAAGAGAATGACCTGCACTGATAACCAAGGACATTGACTGCAGTAAAACTAAAGAACAGGGAGGAATATCTGATTTACATAAAGACCTCAAGGCAAGCACTCAGATGGTGAATTATATCTGAACATCAGGAAACACTTTTTTACTGTAAGGGTGACCAAGCTTTGGCACAGGTTGCCCAAAGAGGTTGTGGAGTCTCCATCCTTGGAGATAACTCACAAGCCGTCTGGACGTGGTCCTGGGCTTGAGCAGGGGAAGTTAGACCAGGTGATCCCCAGAGGTCCCTTCCAACCTCAACCTCTCTATGATTCTGTGTTTCAACAGCAGATTGATTCAACCTGTGCTTTCATAATGGAAGATGGCAGCAAGGTTAAACCAAATTGTATGTGCCACTCCTCTTCCTGTCATCCTAACAGGATGATAGACTACAGCCCCAAAGATATCCAGAATGATTAAACCAAGCTGATGGGAAGCAATGACTTAGTAGCTGTTGATACGTTAAGGGTATAAAAGATCTGTCTACAGAACAGTTTGTCTTTGAGAATTATAAGAACTCATAGGATGTTGTAGTAAGACACAGCGGGGATGTGACAGCTGAAATCTCCTGTCCTCTGTGTCAGGCACCAGTCTTGAACAGATGAATTGGGTGCACTTGTCTTGGTATTTGTTAGCAAGTGGATACAAAAGTGAGTGGGTAGAATCAACTTGATTAGGAAGTTAGTTAAGTTACCTCTGCCATCCCTGAGGTCTGGTATTGAGTTTTGTTGCATCACTTTCCTTCAGCTATTAGTTTAAAGTGTTATAAAGACTTTGGAGTGCTCTTACTAAAGGTAGGTGATTTTTGTCTTTTTTTAAGCACAATGTATTAACTGATCCGGTGGATGGTAGTTATCCATAATGCAATAAATACATTCTTTTTTTTAATCCACTTTTTTGCCTATATGAAATTTGATTACCATCATTCCTTAAATTACTTTATAAGTTCCTTCACATATAACTAATTTAATCCTGTAAAGCCAGCCTGCACAGATTGACTTGTCCTACATATCAGGGTAGTAAATAAACAATGTTATGACCAAATAAGCTTGGAGAGTATTGGCTGTAACCTGGATGCCTTCACTGTGATTTGTGGCTTAATATTGCCAGAAATAATATTACGTGAAAGCCTGAGGAGGGTATATGTATGGGTTTAATTTTCTATGTTTTATAGAGAAAGGAAAGTAAGGTTGGTTTTTTTTAATCCATAGATTGTTTTGGTGTAAAAATTAGCATGCAAAATTAGAATAAGTAAAGATTTTTTTTTTTCCACTCTGTAGCATAACAAAGTGAAAGTCCAGAAAAAAATTGTCTGCAGATGGTACTGTCATATTAAAATATTACTATTTATTAACTATTTCTGAAACAGAAATAGTGCTTGTGTTATGAACAGTTTGAAGCCTTGGAGGCCCTAAAAGAGTTAAAAAATGGTGTGCACAAATGCTTCTAAAGAATTATTTTGATTCTTTCAAGGCAATCATCTTTGTGCATAAAAATTAGTATGTTTGCCCATTTTCTTTTACCTCCCAATATTTTGTTTGTTTTTTAATCCTTCCAGTGAACACTATTAATCCTTCCAATAAAGGAAGGAGAAAACATGGTCTGTTGTGAATGAAGGTATAAATCAAAGGCTGAGTAAGTAGGTACCAGGTAGGAACTCCTGTGAAGGTGGTTAAAAAAAAGAGTGGGGAAAAAATCTCCACCTTTACCTTCTCCATATATTGGGTAGTGTCAGTTCTGGCTGTTTCCTCAACAGATTCCTGAACACCTAGCTCTCAGCCTCAGGAGGCACATGGGGATTATAGGAGCAAAAAAGTTTTCAGCGTTTGTGTTACCTGAAGAAGTGACTAGTCAAGTACAAGATATATTCAATTTAGTTTTATTGAGAGTAGCTGATCGAAGTAGAGGGGAGAAACGTGTAGAATTCATGGGAAGTGCACTCAGCGCCTCACACATATACATACACATGCATACCATGTTACACTTGCATCAGTCCCTCGTAAAGTCAGTGTCCCTGGCAGGGGGGGTGTCCCATATCTTTGACTCATGGTTGCTTATATGGGTCCTGGCCATTCTTGCAGAGGTGAGGTTCTTGAAGCAGGCAGCACCCCATAGCTTCGACTCAGTGTGTGAGGCAAGACAAGCATCCCTGGTAGCTCCTGAGGGCTGCCCTTCTATTGCCTTTTGGGGAGCCAGGTCGAGTCCTGGCTGGAAGCCGGGGGCGTTGCCAGGCTGAATGTCCTCTGGGGCAGCCACGCTTGCATACCCCTGCCAGGCTCAGCCAGGTGGTTTTGGCTGGAGATGTCTCCTGGTGCATGCAGACCTGTCTTCTGCTGTTTGCTGACCCTGCCACGCCCTGGCCAAATCTCACTTATTGCTCCTCCTCGACTCTGGGGAGCTATAAAATTTAGCTCAGTCTGTATAGCAACATCTGCTTGGAGTTAGAAAGATGGCTGCTGAGACACGGGATCATCTTGGGGTTAGACCTTTTTTTTTTTTTTTGGCTGGATGTTTCTACAGTACTTTTGCTTGAGTATTTTCCCTTTTGCCTTGAATTTTGTGTAAATTATTTATTTCTCTCGTGTGAAGTGTGTGAACTGTGCTAATGTTTTGAAGGATTTTTCATTGTTGGTGATATCTGCCCCTTTAAAGGAGGGAAAAATTTAAATATGGCAGGGAGTATGGAGAAAGAGAATCTTTTGTGAAAAAAGTTGCCCTAACTTTGAATCTATTTTAGTGATGAATTGTCAGGAATTGATAAATTATCAGGAAAAAGAAAAGCCTGATTTACTGTCATAATGCCAAGAACTTCACACTTTAAAGATTTAATATAACCGTTAAGGTGACTCAGAATTCTGATTCATCATTTGTACTTGTAGGCCTGAAAAGCTTTTTTTTTTTTTTAAATTATGTATATACACATATATTCTTTTTTCGCTTCATTACAGTCCTTATTCTGCGAAAATTTGGGGGTATACTTGTTTTAAATCCATTCTAAACAGAAAGATTAAGATAAACGATAATAATGTTGAAGTAGTATTTAAATGTTAATTATTTTCAGATACAGCAGAGGTAGTAGTAAATTCTTAA
Source organism: Pelecanoides urinatrix (assembly GCA_013400755.1). Classification (NCBI taxonomy): domain Eukaryota; kingdom Metazoa; phylum Chordata; class Aves; order Procellariiformes; family Procellariidae; genus Pelecanoides; species Pelecanoides urinatrix. Next base: position 157,817 of record VZTQ01003777.1, read on the forward strand.
ACACTTATTTAAAACTCTAATACTACTGCTTTATTTTTTACTTTACAATTGCATACTTGGGACCTTCTTCATTTAACTGTTTTGAAGATCAAGGGATTTAAAATGTATTTGCTTTTTAAGTTCCCTAATGTAAAAGAGACTAGACAGAGGAAAATACAAATTGGATATATATAAAGTTCTTGAATGCAGCACTTGTGAGTGTCTGGTCTAGTCAGTAGTCAGCTTGGGCAGTCAAACACTGGAACAGGTTGCCCAGAGAGGTTGTGGAGTGTATTCAAAACATGACTGGACAGAGTCCTGGGCAACCCGGGCTGACACTACTTGAGCAGGGGGATTGGACTAGAAGATCTCAAGAGGACCCTTCCAACCTCAACCCTTCTATGATTCTGGGATTCAGTGCTCTTTGAACAGGTGGAATCCAGGGTATATGCTGGAGTTTGAAAATACAGTGTGTATTTGAATTCAGAGAACTGCCTTTAGTTTCGTTTCTTACCAAGTACAATTTTTGTCCGGATTATTGTGAACAATACGCTTCCCTTGTTTTTGTTTTCAGGTTTGCTTTATTCAGCATGAATGCAGTCGTCATCTTCACTAAAAGGATGCTGTAGATGAACAAAATTGTTTCCTATATTCCTTTACAGGAGTGGTTTTTAGGTAAAGCATTACATGATGAAGAATCTACAATAATTCACCATTATGCCTTTGCTGAAAATCCTACAGTCTTTAAATTTCCAGATTTTGCTGCTGGTTGGGCACTTAGCATTCCACTTGTTAACAAGTAAGAATTGAATTTTTAATCACTTGTTTATTGATAGTAATTAAGAATGTTTAATTTATACAATTTGTCTAGATGTTAATCAATACTATTTTAATGAGTTATGATTTCATATGGGTTAATATTTTCTATAAAAGATGAAGGTGTTCCTGCAGTACAGTTGAAGGTCTTATTGCAAATCATGTAGATATGCAAAGTCAAATTTTAATTTTGAGCTGTCTTTGAATTGAAGCTGCTGATTGCAGCTTAGGTATGGCAGACAGCTTGGGAGGTACTCAACCAGTGCAGGCTGGCTTCTCATGGATTTGACTTCAGAGCCTACACTGAGCTTTTGCTGCTGCCACCTATATTATCAGCATCCATGCGGATACATGTAAGTCTACTTTAGTTTGAGGATCTAAGGTGCGTAGCAAGACATTCAACCAGGCACAGTAATGTACAACTAGCTCTGGGTATGCCTACATAGACTTGTGCTGCCACTATAAACCTACCCAGAAAATACTCCTTTGATAAAACTCCATTTCATCCTTGTTCTGCACATTCCAAGCATAATTATTATTAAAAAAACACTTAAGAATTCTTTAGTAGACAAAGGTACAGAAACAGATTTCTGTATCATTGCTGTGCGTGTGATTTGTTTTGCTTCACTCTGCCTATCTAAAAGTTAACATCAGCTAGTTAATAGTTGCCCAGTACTAGTTGTTCAACTAATTCAATACCATCTCTTGTAATTTTAAAAATGTATTCTTCCCGAGACAGCAGTTTTATTCTTGGATCTTAGAGTGACTGCATTGCCCTCTAGAAGCATTTCGCATGCTATAAAGACAACCTAGATGTTTATTTCAGATTAGATGCTTAGTTTGTAAATGAGATTTGAAAAGTTCATAGATTTCAGAAGTTGAATGCATCTTGCTGTAGCAAGGATTTATGTTTTCATAAGTTGAAGGTGCCTAAATACTGTTCTTTGGAATACACAACAAGAGAATATTGTGTTTGAGATGCTGATTGATATTGAGCTTCAAACGCACTGCTGCTTTTAGTCTGTTGAAAATGTTATGCCAGACTCTCCATCTACTCAGATGAGAACTTTCTTCTTGGGCAGGAAGAATGTATTAAAATGTGTGTGCTGAAAACCAATATTAACATCATCACACTGTGCTCAGATGAAGAAAAAAATTGATATGGAAAAGAAATATAAGGTGCTTCCTGGGGCAATAAATACAGAAGTGTGATATGCCCTGCCCTGCCCCGCCTTACAAGATGGTTAATAATACCAGGCACACTTTGCTGCATACACTAGTGATTGATTTTTTTTTTTTGAGTAAATTTCTTCATCTTTAATTGTATAGGCTTGCAAAGAAGCTGAAAAGTGAACCACTCAAGTCAGACTTTACAATAGATTTAAAGCATGAGGTAAGCAGTGATGTGATGAAAGAAAAAATTGTCTCAAATCTATATATTTGAATGGTGATAAATGATAATGGAAATAACAGATTTTTCTTAGACGTTGCTAAAAAGTTTGACTGCAATGGCATGTTTAATTTCTTTCCTTTCCTTTAGAATATTGTAATACTTTATATTTCAAGCGTAGAAGAATTCATGAATAAAATTGCATTCATATATGGATACATACATGGTTGTATACAATAAGGTATCTTCTAAGGCTTGCTCTATAAAGGAGAGAGACTTCCAATCCGTGAAGCTTAAGCTGACATTAATAGTATCTCAGATACTAGGCAGCCTCACTCACTTTCTAAATCAGACTCTAAGAGCTAGATGTGATGGACTTAATTTCTGCAAGCCATTTAAACCAAACTGTTGTGTAAACAATCAACTTGGCAACTTGCAGCATGAAAGTCTGGAATTTTTTTTTTTTTTTTTTGGCCTCTGGTTTGCAACAGTTTTAAAAGGTAGCTACTAGGTCTTTCAGAGAATAAGTGAGTTGACTGAAAGGAATGTGAGGAGAAAGGAATAGGGAGATCTGAAAGAAGATCAGTGCTACCTTTTCTGAAGCTTTTTTATTTTTTCTGCCTTCAGAATGTTTGTACAGCCCAGGGTTTTCTACTGTCATCAAAGTGAACTCCTGAACCAGGGTGGAAGGGGAGGATGAATCTGGAATAAGCTTGCTGATTTTGGCCTGAAATTATGAGTGATGTTGAATTGTTTTAATTTTTTTAAAACTTCTGAAAGTTGGCTATAAATTGTGGCTCTGGCCTAGGAAAAAAACCCACCTTACTTAAAACTACTGCTGCTGTTCCAGATCTTTATTCTTTAATTGTTATAAGCCTCCTCATTTCCAACATAAATCTATAGTATATTTATAAATTGGTAGCATATTTAAATTAATTTGGTTTTTGTGCCAACACTATTCTTTCACATAGTTTCCCCTCCTTGACTGATTTATTTCTCAAAAGCAATCGGATCCCTCTCAGCTTTCATTTTGCTATGTGGAACAAGCCAACAAGCTGTTTCTTTCCTCTTGTTAATTCTTCTAAATGCAAGACCTTGGGTTTCACACTGTTAATCTTCTTTTTGTAAGTTACCTGAAAGTATATTACCAATATTCCTGTCTACCTCAGTGCTGTCAAAGCCTCTAAACATAGTGTCATAAAAAAAAGAAATTCATTAGCAGATATTTCTTTTATGTGCCACAGATTGCTTAATGAAAAACAATTGATCACTCGACTGGCAAAATTACTTCCATCTGCTTCTTATTCTGTTAGCAGTTCTTTGCATAAGTTTCATTTCAGATTTATTGCCATTGATAACCTACTTCAGCCCTGTAGTTATTCTTTCTGCACAGTCTCATGTCTCCCTAGAAACAGTTCCATTCCCCCTCATTTATTTTATAAATCGCCATCTTCCCCTTCTTAAATCATTTTTATCTCAATGTCCTTCTCATGTGAATCAAGATTGACAACAAATCAAAGTATATAATTTCTGATCTTTAATGATTGTCTGTAATGTTTAAATTTATGAAGGATGACAAATGTTTTAAGAAAAGTTTTAGTTTGTCAGAGTCCTAATAACGTGTGCCTCTAGTCCTTGGTATTTTATTGTACTCTGTATCAGGTTTTTTACACCCTACTACCTTCCAAGTCCCTATTTCTTATATCCATAACATTTGTATCACATTCCATCCTTGGTAAAGGATTTTTGTCATGCTGCTGCTCATTTGTAGATTTTTTTTTTTTTTTTTTTTAGATTTTTTGTAACTGCACAATATATAGCATATTCCCTGATGCTTATTCAAAACTGGAAGTGAATAATGGATTTTTTTTGTATATCCAACATTAGATTTGAACTAGGACTAAGACTAAGAATGTTTTTTGTCTTTTTATTGTAAATCCATTTCCATTGTTTTAGGAACAGTCTGTCATCCTATTCTATAACACAAAATGGCACTCTAGCCTCATTTCTGAAATACGATAGCTTCACACCATTCTAAGGCTTTCTGTTGAAGATTTTATTATTCAGTGGGAAATCTTAGCACATTATGAACTTTCATAAAAAATTCATGTTAAATTACAATTGTTAAATATTCTTTGTGCTGCAGGAGCATTGCTTCTTTGTTGGTTCATGTGGTAGACATTAATTCTGAATAGCTGAATTTTGAACTAATACAATCTTAATACGTACTGGAAGCTCTTTAGAAATCCCATCCTTTGCTGTTGTGTAGTCTTCCAGCTATAATGCAGGGTCAGGAACCACTTATATCCCATAATGTGAATGTGGTGACAAGGCAAAAAGATAACCTTGGGAGGTGTATTTGTGTTTATCGGCTGCTCCTTACCATGAGCATGTATGTGTTACATGTAATTTCTATACTCCTCCTCTACTCCAAGCACTATCAATAGTATTTGTCTTACAGCCACTTACGCATTTTCTTCCCTACAGAGTGGCCTTTCCCTTTCATACTTTGTTGAACTCATCTGTAATGCTAAGATCATCTGTGTTTTCAGAAGTGTTGCTAAAACAGCAAAGAAAACAGTGAGGCTAAGAGAAATTAGAACCTGTAAACTACAAAACTCATCGTTGTATTGAAAGAACCTGCAGCTGAGTTACAATGGTTTAGCAAGTCACTATCAGCTGAGCAGTAGTAGCAACCATGTTTGTACTCACAGCTCCCAGTCATCTGCATCCACTCAATTACAAGGAAAAATACAGTAATTTAAACTCTTTGCAGTGCAATCAAACTAAATGTTTTTACTTTGCAGTTGAGGTGGTCTAAGAGCACATGTGTAGTTATGACAACCAGTTACAATCAGGAACTTGCTAAAAAGTCATCAATTAATTGTGGTCTAGTATGTGACTGTACCCTAGCTGTTTGCTGTCAAAAATCTTTCAAATTTGGAAGCTTAAGTTTCAAAAATATTACTGCCCCCAGTCCTAAAAGGGCCTGTAACAAAAGGCCCTTCTATTTTATTCCCTCTAAGTTTCAGAAATGGCTGTGTGCAGGTAGTTGGGATTTTCCGAGGATGTGGAGACCTAAATGAGATGGACAGGAAAATAATCATTTATAACTTAGAAATCTGTAATTGGTTTGGTGACTTGGGTTTGTCCAGACCATACTTAATGCTCTTGGTTTGCGCTTAGTTCTTCCTGAACACTGGGGAGAAGGAAATATTTTGCTCTCTTAATAGCTTAACAATCACATTATTTGCTAAAAGGGGAGCTGAATTCTGGCCCGGGGGGGCGGGGGGGAGGAGCGGTTTAAAGCTAACAGTTTCTAAGTTAACAGTTCCACAAGTTTTATGCCTAGCATAAAACAGTGAAAAGGAGACTCATTTTCATTGCCTTCGGTGTGTGCTGGCTCTGGTCCCATATTCCAGTGAAGTACTTAACTTGTCTTCTATGCAAGAGTCATTGGGAATATGTGTAAATAACATGGGAAACAGGAACTAGAACCAAAGACTGATTTTCCTCCCTTGGAGGAGTCCCATTCGCCCTGTGCAGTAGAGTGAGGCTCCCCTTTGCTACACTATCCTGTTGGTTCCATGAATCTTACTTTTCCGCATAGTAATTCAGTTTCATGAGGTAGCATGGAGAGTCTCTGTCCCAGAGTATCTGTGGTTTCTTGGTGTAGGCACCCTTTTGAAAACTAGAAGCTGTAATTTCTGACTGAGGCAGAAGCAAACCTGGAACCCAGATCTCCCACATCTTGAGTATATGCTCAAAGAGCTCTTGTCCAAAGATGCTTTCAGATCTTTGGCCTATCCTCAAGAGAGACTAAGCATTCGGAATCGGAGTGTATGGCAGTGCAGCTGGGACACTCTGAATCCACATACTTACTGAGATATTATTTTCTGCCTTTTAGATTTTTAAGAACTTAATTTTGTTCTTGCAAGTTTATGAACAGTTTTATATAAAATGAAGTTAATCTTTTAACTGGTCTGGGTCTACACTCAGCGTAGACCTTTCCTACCTGAATACTTAGTCTGGCAAAGTTATAAGCAGCGTAAAAGTATTGCAACAGAAATGTTGGGCAAGACTAAGTGTTCTTGATGTGTCATGAAATACAGATTGAAATATTATTTTTATTATGAATTGAATGTAAATACAAAGGTTGTTTTGTTTTTGTTTTTTAATCTTCTTCAGACATCACTGGTTTGCTGCTTCTTTTTCCCTGTAAATTTTGGCTGGCTTTTTTTTGTTGTTGCATTTAAAATGGAAAAGAGTCTATTATAAGATAGCATATCTGTTACATTATCCTTCATTGTATTTTACAGCTTTTCATTACTGATTTCGAGCATTTTAAATTGTCACCAGAGAATGGGTCTATTTTGAAAAGCTGAAAATTGCTACATAGGATGAAACAGGCCTAACTATTCTAAATTATCAAAATAATTTAAAAAGAGCAATACAATAAGGATTTTTGTTTATTTTAAAGGAAGGTGTAAACATTCGCTCTACCACTTTTTCTAAAAGTTAGATGAGTCGTTTTGACATGCTTAAATATATGAAACTAATTGTAAGTCTATGAAACAAATTTTAAAACTTGTCTGTCTGTAGAATTTCTTTTATAGCAAAAAAATTACATGCTGGCTCTAGAAACGTGAGCAAGAAGTAAGGTATGCAGCTAGTTAATCAACTAAGGGACAAATCTACAGCATCAATTTTTTTTCAGTTTTCCTGTTAGGTTTGTCCTGTAATATGATTTCTTTGTATGCCTTGAGAACTTTTATCCAGTTTCATTACTGATATAAATGTTTTCTATTTTGATAGATTGCCCTGTATATTTGGCAGAAAGGGGAAGGACCACATCTTACTCCAGTGCCTGAGTTCTGCACAGATGATGTGAACTCGTATAAGGTTGATCATTGTGCAACAACATTCAGTAATTTTCTGCCACTTTGTGTAAGTACCATATTTTAAATACTACTTGCTTAGTAACGGTAAAACTCTTACTTAAATACTTGACTTCAAAAATCTCAACCCTTAAGAAAATATTGTTCCATAAGTTAAAAAAAAACAACAGTTTTTTCTGGCATTTATCTATTTTTGGATATGCTTTCAGCCTTCCGTAACACAGGATATTTCTTGGCAAACAAATATCACATATGCTTTAATGGGTCTTTCTACCACAATGTTTGAACAGCCCGTAATCTATAAAGTATTTCTCCTTACATTTCTGCGAAATACTGAGGTATAGATAATTTTTTTTCACAGACAGGAATCTAAAACTTGTTGAGGCTAAAGATAAAATGGTGCATTAAAGTACAACCTATCTGTTCCATCTCTGGGAGAATACATTTTTGATATTATGGGTTAACTGTTGCTAGAGGCCAAAAAGTTTTCCATGGTTCCAGGAGAGCAAAATTCTAGGTGCCAAAAAGAAAAACAAAAAAAGTAGTTAAATGATTTTATTACAGTTGAGGAAATTCGAAGATTTCTAGTGTGTTGCATTTAAGCTTCTTTTTCCAAGTATGATACAATTCAACATGTTCTCATAGTGAATAATTTTTGCTCTTTTCCTAATAATATGTGTTTTAGTTCATGTTAGAATACTAGATCAATGGAAAAAGTATTTCAATAATGTTATTTCAGGAATTTTAAACCACTAGTGACCTCTTTTCAAGAGACAAAAATGTACTTTCTAGTACACTATTATACTTGATATGCTATACAATGAAAAGGTATTTTCTGTTTTATTGTATGTATGGCCATACATATCGTATAAAATGTTACAGGCAGAGCCTGCAATTCAAAAAAAAAAAATTTTTGTTCTGTTCATATAGGGAGAGCCAGTGAAAAAGGAAGATATTTTTGTGGCTGTAAAAACATGTCGGAAATTTCATGGTGACAGAAGTAAGTTATTGGTTAGTCAAGGTAGTAGTTCTATGCAATATAGTTTATGAAATTAATATTTAAAAAACAAGCTGATATGTGATGTCTCTGTAGCTCTTGGGGCTAAATATTTGCAAAATGCACTGGGAAGCATGAAAGCTTCAGAATTGTAAATGGCTTATTGTTTAGGTAATTTTTTTTTTGCTATTCAGAGTTGTTCAGGAGTGCTGTGAAATGTTTAATATAAAAAATGGTGGTTGTTCGATGTTTCATAATTAGTGATTGATTGGCAGAAATATTGAAACTGAATACCTAAATGAAAAACATGCATAAAGTTAGCTTATATTGATGTAAATTGGAGCTGTTGCAATATTAATTAGTATAGCAGCTATTAATATCCTTCAGTGTGTTTCCCCCAGATAATTGGTTGAGTTCTATTCCTTGTACTAGCAGTGACAATTGTGCAGCTGTATTTAGAAATTTGAGCAAGCTGAAAGCTCTCTCCACTCCTCCTTCCTTTTGTCCTTCCCTCCCACCCAATAAAAGATTGAGCAGCTTACACTGTCATATTGCTTTGATCTGTTGTCACCCTATGCAATTGTATGCACACAGGTGTTTTATAATGCTTGGAAGGGGAAGTTTCGCCTCTTGTAGAAATCCGGTCAGCTGTAGTACTTTGTCCAAGCCATGACCCAGATCAGGAATCTCCAAGTGTGCAACTCTATAGCGTGTTTCTTCTGGAAATTGTAGTGTTATACAAGTAATGAAAGTCACCATGAAAATATGACCATGATATCCATGGTAAAAACAACAAACAAAAAAACCTAGCACAGCCCAACAAGATACGTCCAGTGAGTATTAACTTCCTTCTCAGAGGTACAGAAAATAAAGACACACAGAGACACTCAGCTTCAGCTAATACACAGTAAGGCTCAGCTAAATTGAGGTAGATCCAGTGTTTACAAAATTTGGAAGGAAAAATTCCAAATCTACTGGTTTAACAGAAGAAGACACTCCAGCTACTTGATGCCACCTACCAGTCCATTCTAGTATATTTCTAGGTGTTTTGTTAATATGGAAATTCAGGAATGGGTTTATTTCCAGGAATTTACTTGAATTTTGTGTGCCCTTGAATACTCCAGATATGTCATATTGTCGCCATTAGGCTTGCTTTGTTCATAAGCTTCATTTAAAGTGATCATTATTGGCCAAAAAAATTGAAAATTAAGTAATGGCTAGTAGTTGTACCAAATTTTGTGGGGGTTTTGCCACACCTATTGTTAGAGGACAGGATGAAGAAAAGGCTTTTTTCTTAACCAATCCCCCTTTGCTAATGCATCCAAATCTGTAGGTTCTGTCACTTCTATATTTAGACTATTAGCCAGTTGTTGCTCTTTTTTTCAAAATAAGATTTATGTAATTTTTTTCTTGATATTACTGCACTTGATGAAGACACGTTTCCAGTATTTTAATCACCTAATCATGAGGATATCTTTGGGAGGTAGCTTTTGACAAAATAAAATTGACTATCCTGTAATTGGAGTTCACTGAAGAGTTCTCCTTTCTGGATCCATGTTTATTTTCTTACATCAAAATTAAAATAATAAAAAAAAAAAAAACTAGAAAGTCGGTAAAGAGCGTAAGGCTTCAATAAGATAGCGTAAACATCCTTCAAGAAACACCTGTTGAAGACTGAGGAAAATTCTTCAACTTTCCTCACAGCTTCCAGTGTTATGCAATAGAGGATAATCTTACTCAAGATTTTGAAAGATTAATGGATGCCAGCTTCAGAGAGCTCCTTTTACCTGGTAAGTCATTTTTTATTGTATGCCAAAAACTACATCAGTGCAACATTAAGGCTTGAAATTCAATGTGCAAAAGCTGCTAAATTTTACTTGGGAACTTACAAAACTTACTTTGGAAGATACAACTCTCCTTCATACACATACTCTATATGGTTACATAAGAGAATTTCAACACTGCAAACATGCATCATGGTTCTAGAAGTAGCACACATAAAATATATTTAAGAGCTTAGAGCTGACCTTCTATAAGTATCTCTCTAGTGCAGTATTAAAAATTCCGTGTGATCACAAGTATTAATACATACTGATAAATATTTGCATCAACAGCTAGTCAGAAATTTCATACAGTTGTTGTTTCTTTGGAACATACGAGTTGTTAGAAATTATGAAGTATCGTGGGATTCAATTTCCAATAGACATGAGTCTGGATGGTGACACTTCTGTTAAAACAAGCCAGGAAAAGAGAAAGACACTTTAGCTAGTAGCCCCCTTGTTAGACCACTTAACTGAGGTGAGACTTAGGTCCTTGCTTCAGTGAACTTTTTTCATTTATACAAAAAAGGAGGACTCCACTGAAGAAATTGAGATGCTCAGTCTGTAACAGCAAATAGTTCTGTATGATAAAGCACCCTAGTGAGGTTGAGGTCCTTGGTTGGAGAAAGCTGAAACAGCCTTTACAGGTGCGTCTCTTCAACCAGGTGAAGGTTGGAAGCAGTTTGTATATCTGTGACATTTCTGTACTGGGGCCTTTCTGAAAGCTTTCTGATTTTGTTCTTCTGAGAAACACTTTTGAAATAGAACATTTCCACAAAATAAGAAAACAATTTCCTGCCTACTTGGTTTTTTTATTCTATTTGGGAGGAAAAAAAAGTTTACATGGCATTCTCTGTCAATTAATGCATGATTATGCAGTTGTTATATGATGTAATGTGACTTTTTAGTACATAGGATGTAGAGTTAATGTATTGTGAAATTCCTGACTTTGCATTTCAAAACTCCACTGTTATGTTGTATGAACATATTTTTTGTACATAATTCCCTTTGGATTTTTTAATGCAAAAACTTGAGAGCAGTTTTAAGTGTCGAAAACTTTTAAAAGCAGTATCGTCCATTGCACAATGCTACAGAAGTGGAATTATATTTTTTCTGAATATTAAAGCCTTTCCATTAGTGCATTGAGTTCTTATTACTCTAGCCTAACAATCACCTTTCAATTCATTTTAGTCTTATGAAACTGACTATTGGTCAATGAAGAATAATAAATGCTACAAATCTCTGTGTGATCAGAGTAGAGGAAAGTGAGCAACTAATTAGGCAGCAAACATCAAATTAGGTGATGGATGATTCTAGCAAGGGGCTAAAATGGACTTGTTCACAAGCATCAGAGTTATATAGCAGCAAGGGGAAGTTATATAAATATTTCCTCCATTTAAAGAGCCAGCTACTGCCAATGAGACTTACTGGATGGTGTCAGAGAGCATAAAGCAGACAAACAGTGACAGCAGAATGCACGTTGTTTCAGAGTAGTTGTTCATCTAAGTCCTGACCATTTAATTTTTAAAATGGAAAAAAATATTTATTTTGATCTGATCATTCTCTTCCAAACACCTGCAGCTGTTTGGTTTTTTGTGTTACCCATAATTTATTCACTTCTGGATATAATTTAAACATTTATAGGATCATTGTTAGAATTTTGTATGATCAATTTTAAATGTTTATGTCAAATGGCAAACATAAGAAAAGGATTGCTCTTGCAGAGAAGCATTAAGCAGCCCTCCTTTGAGTAGAATCTCCATGGGATAAAAATTGGTTGTGTGATATCTATAAATGTCCTTCTATGAGTGTGTCTCCAGAGACCGGTGCTTTTGAGCATTAACATGACATTGCTGTCAAATATGATGTGTATAACACAAGCGTAGTATTTCAAAAGGTACATTTGGTTTGTTTCTGATTCAGAATATTTTACACGCTGTACAGTTGGATGTTCTGTTTTTAAAATGCGACAGTTTCAATACTGGAAGAATGATTATCTCTGATAGTGTTTATGCTAATGTGTGCTATAAAGTCTACCATAGCAAGTATAAAAGCAATGAATTCCATACTTCGGTTAGCACAAATGTGAACATCACAGTTTTCAATGTAATATGAATGAAACTATAGTCATATTTTAAAAGAAAATTTATTAGTACGTAAATAAAACTGCCCTGACTGGCCTTCATATAAATGTAAAGTTGTTCCTCTCTAAATATTGTAGGAAAGAAAAAAGAATGAATATTTTGAACCATGATGCGGTATTTGAAACAGCATTTTCATCACCACATGAAGGAATATGTCAATTAACAAGGTGCATAAATGTTTTGATCAAGTGCTTATTTTAATCAAGTTACTTATGTTTCAATGTCAACGATTGTTTTGCAGTACCAGTTGTAAAGCAGACTTGGGAAAGAGAAGCTGCCCTTATTGAATACTACAGTGATTATGCAGACATCTCCATTCCTACTATAGATTTAGGCATACCTAATACTGACAGAGGTGAGCTATTGACTGTTGTTGTCAATTTTGTGCAAATAACTGTCTAAAGATGGTAAGTTTTATGGATGATATGTATATTTCATGTATAGTATATAATTTAGAAATTCTGTATTTCTATAGCACGTTTGTGCAACCCAAACTAAAAGAGTGCTTTTGCCACACAGGAAATGGATGGAGAGTATAGTTCACCTGTGTAGGTAAATGCTCTTTTTAGTAGAAACCTAAATACTGTGAGTATCAAAGCATGGTACACTGATATACTCCAAGAGACAAAAATTGGTGTTATTATTCTGGGTAAGAGTAATAACTCTGGAGTTATCGATGATCTTGAGTGTGACTGTCAGTAGTAGCAGAAGCTGTAGATTTATGTCAAAAGACTTCAGACAGGGCCAGCTGGTTACTGAGCATAAACTACTTGCCCTATATGGTGTTCAAATATTATATGCTTGTGCCTAATATGTCTGATTTAAGCACAAAAACTAAATGTTAGGATTGGAAGATCTTTTTATGACAAATAATGTGGTTTTAAAGTAACTTACTTTGTGTTTGAGTAGAAAAAAAGGCCATGGATATGATGGTTTCCATGAGTTCATTAATTTCAGTGCTTTTTCTTTCATTTGATCTATTGTTCTTAGGCTTATAGTCTCTGCTACAGGCTATTACCTTCTGAATTGAGGTGAATTCTTCTGAGGTGTCCAAGCTGTGTCCTATTAGCTTTATCTGGCCCACTAGGTCAGTTGTTCTGATCTCTGGATTATTTTCAGCTTTCCAGCTGCCCTTTTTTTTGTCCTCCACAGGATCTATCAGAGGCAGAGAGAGAAGGGGCAGGGATTTCCATTTACACAGGTGCAGTGTGATATGTGCAACCAGTGTTTTCAGGAGGTAGCAGACCTGCTGAGCATGTGTGGATCATCTGTAGAAGCCGTGCCCAATAGTTCTAGTCACACCAGGGGGAAGGGACCTTCCACGTTCAGCCTTTGAGCATTGCTGTGGGCAACAGTGGGACCTGTGTGCTACTGGTGTTCTAAACTAAACAAATTGTGCTGAGTTTGCTCTAATACTATTTTTATCCATCTTTTAGGATGGAATATAATGTAGAAATCTTGGTTTTAATTTTGTAAATATTTATATATCAGTCTGCGTTAAGTTCATGGTTTCACAAAATCAGCAAAGCCAGGAGACTTCCTTCATTTCTTAAACATAAAGTTACTGCATTTTCTCAAAAAAATATTTTAGCTGGAAGTAGCTTCAAATATAGTATCCTATCCTTATTTTTTAATGCCTGTTTAGTAATTGTAATATTGATAGCGATAATTGCTTTAGACAATCAACTGTAATGTAGATGAATAAAGACTGTTTGCAATTAGATTTTTCTGAGAACTAAAGAAGGTTCAGTAGAAGTTCTGAAACTTCTTGTTTCTCTTGTCCTGTTCATTCTGAAGTAGGGTTTTTCACTTCTCAACTCTTGGTAAAGGGTGTTTTACCTCTCAGCTTCATTATAGTCTTGTGATAAATGTTAAGACCTTTCCTTGGAGGAAGTTATCAGGACCTGAGTTGCTGGTGGTGAGTACAGTAGATTAATGTAGACTTAAATATTTATATAAAAGCAACGGACCTGCCTGATGCATCATGAAATGGTATGAAAGTGTCTTGGAGTATTTTGCAGAACATGTTTCTATCATAGTCTCCTCACTTTATGGTTTTCAAAATGAAGAGTAGCAGTTTGCCCAGTATTGTCAAATAACTTAACAGGATGGCTGCAATATAGCTTATTTTTCACGTTTCCATAATTAAAAGAATTTCCATACTTCAGCATCCTTCAAAAGTACATTCCTGCATGGAAAGCAATGATTGTGTTGGAACAATTTGTACAAATAGCATTCAGCACAATGGAGGATGTAATTTAAACTTGCATCTCAAATATTTTGCCAGTCACTTCCAAAATGTCTTGCATAGTGCAGTAAAATATTTAATTCATGGATAATTGTTTATTACAAAATCTCATTTTATTTAAATGTATATATTCTGTTATTTCTCTTCCTTTAGGTCACTGTGGGAAGACTTTTGCCATTTTGGAAAGGTTCTTGAATCATAGCTCTCCCAGAACTCCTTGGTTAGTTGTAGTGGATGATGACACACTGATAAGGTATACATTGCAATACTTCAGGAATTACCACCGTTCATGTCAATAGGAGTTTTAGCAATATTCATCTCTTATTCTGTATTTAAGAGATACAGCTGTTTTATTAGTTATGTAGCTTTATATTCTTTTAAGGAAAAAATTGTCACTTTTCTTCAGCATTCCTTGACTGATATTAAAAACAATGTAATCTTGTAACTCAATAAAAACTATGCGTATTAGTGCTATGTAATCATATAGTCTGAATATGATTACACGTTGTGATTCTTCAGTGTAGGTAGGTCTGAGCTGATTGGCTTTAGTCATTTGCAAATACACTTTCTAACATGTATTTGTCACATAAATGTGCCAGAAGAAAGGTTCCATAAGCTAGGATCAGTTATCAGAGCCACCCAGAATGGCGTCCAGGGACTTGCCTTTGTTAGAAAATTAGACCCCATTCACATGAAAACTGACACTGCAGTATAAACGAAATAAGGCACAGTGATCAATCAGCAGGATCACATGGTCATGAACATGAGAATAAGTGGTTCAAGACAATTACATTAAATCGTGTGACAGAAGAAGAATTTGGAAGAAGCTGTAACTGTAGATAAAGCAATATTCGTGTAACTAAATCTACTTTTTGTTTTTCAATTCCTGGGGAGAAAAAATAATTTGCAAAGATCTTACCATTGTTGGAAAAAAATAATTTCATGTGTTCTCTGAGATGAGACTTAGTTTTGCTGAGAAACTTTGCCTGCTTCAGAAAAGTATTTTAAGCTAATTTGACCAAATTCAGTGATCATATCTCATAGTAAATAACCCATCATAAATTTCTGTTTAAAAGTTTGTATCTCTCTTTTTTGTAGAATTTCTTAATTTCTCTTATCATTTTTGTGCTATTTACTAGAATGCCATTTAGGCTAGCAATGTCTGTTTCAAAAGGCATGTCTACATGATTTTTTTTTTAAATGGATTTTTATATTATAGTATCTTCAGACTCCGAAAATTGCTCAGCTGCTATGACCCAAATGAACCAGTATTTCTTGGAGAGCGTTACGGTTACGGCTTGGGAACAGGAGGATATAGTTATATCACTGGTGGAGGAGGGTAATTTATTTAAACTCTTACTGAGATCTACATCATTCCCTGCTTTGACTGAAATGTTTTGAGTTACAAGACAAATCGGTTTCAACAGAAACAGTGATGTTTCCTAGTACGATTAAAACATAACGATGCTCAAAGACCAAAATGTCCTAACTAGTAAGAAGTTGTGCTGCCCATTGGGAACCAATTTGTAGAGCAAAACAGTTGGTGCTGAGGACTATGCATGTTTCAGGGAGGTCATTTTGGCTTGACTGGTCCTGTGAACTGAGTGCCTATTATCAGTTATTTGCACCACATGTTCTCCTGATACACATCATGCAGCCTTGTTTCATGTGATAGAATTCATTCAGCATACTCAGAGACCATCTTACAACTTGATTCAAAGTGTAGTAAGCAGAGAGAATTGGCATAGTTGCTTAAAAAAACACACTCATGATCTGAACTGTTGTGGAATTTGCAGGAGAACCCAAAGCAGCACACCTGGGGATACAAATTGCCACAATGAAAATATTTGTTCCTGTTCTCTTTCTTTGTCCAAGCATGGAGAAAAATGATAGTGATTGTCCTTCTGTTTTTGAACTTCATATGATGATTTATGGAGAGGTGGCTGAGCAAGGAGTTTGGATGTCCTGGAAAATAGTTTCTCATAGAAAAACATCATTGTGGATTGATCTTATGCATGAGACACATGGGTCCCTGTGATTATATGCAAAATTTGGTTTAAATTAATACGTATATGAACTTTCAGGTTGGCTCATATTGCAATAAGAACAATCTTAAGAAACTGATCTGTCTGTCTTGTGTGTCTAAAGCAAGTAGTGTGGATGTCTCAATGTCCTTAAGTGTCTTTCTCTGCAAAAAGTAATGGCTATAATAACTTACTAGATTCTTATCCATCCATGAGTAAGTAAAAATCAACTGACTGGCCTTCTCATTGTTTTGCATAGTTGCATAAGACCTTACTTAAGTAGGGTTTATGCTTGAGTTAAGAAACAAACCTTTTACTGGTCCTGGTATGTTTGGTTACCAGTCCTATACTTCTATATCTTTCTAGCGTTTATCTCTTAGCTTCTATTCTGTCATCTATGTGTGGAAGTTTGGGGGTTATTTCCTTTCTCAGGTTTGAGCAGATAGAGGCACAGATCATGTCTCTTGCTCCATACCCTAATTTTGAGAAGGTTCGTTGTAAGTGAAGAATTCTATATAACTGAAGGGACACAGTCCAGATAATCACTGAGCAAGCATATTCCCCAAATGTGTGCAATTTACATCACACCTTCTGTGTAGCAACACATGCTGGTCATAAGTTCCAACTCTTTTTTTGGCCCCCTTTTTTTTTGGCCCCCCCTTTTTTTTTGGCCCCTTTTTTTTTGCCCTTTTTTGGCCCTTCATTCCCCCCCTCCCTTCCCCCCTCTTGTTTTTCCTTTTTTTTTTAAGGCTCTAGCTTATTATTTCTTCTCTGTTTGATCTGAGTACTGAGATATGACTTCCTATTGTGTTCTCTGTTTGTGGGGTTTTTTTTTTTTTCTTTTTATGGTACATGCAATCTTCAAAGCTGCAATGATAGTGATGGAGTCTTTTACAAATTTAATCTGTCAATATTCTCAGGTCAGTCTTTTTGCCTTAGCCTTAGTATTTGTAGAAGTTTTGCTATGTCCCAGTGTCAAGTGAAGGATTGTCATATAGTGAATGAACTCATGAAGCCATGTAGTGATTTCAGTGTGAATCTCTTTAGTATAACTTGTAGTAGCTAACGTACCCTGTATTCTGATTGACTAGGTGGATGATATGACTTCAGAAAAGGCAGCTATGGAATACTAGACAAAAGTATATTCCCTCAGCTGTTGAATTTAAGACATCATCGTGTTTCTGGTCTATTGAAGGCTTATTTTAGTGATAATGATATAACAGCTCCAGGCTTTGGTTATTATTTAGATGAGCAAGAAAGTTAGGATGAACAGAAGAGCCTTGCAATGGCTTCAAGGAACATTTTTCACTTACAGAAAGAACAGAGGATTCAAGGAATGACAGTTCAGGTTTAGAGTTCTTTTCATTTAATTGCTACATGATAAATAACTGGACCATACATTTGAGTAAGATAGATGAGAATATCCCTTTGAAGTCCTGGCCAAATTTAGGAGGAATTATCAGCTGCGGTAAAAATGGTGGCTAGCTAAGTAATTGTTGGAATAACAACAATTGGCCTAATTGGTATAATTAATTTTCATTATATAAAGTAAATTATCTTTCAGAAAATGCCTGTTGCACTAGTCAGTACTAACTTCTCAAATTTTGAAGTTTCAGATATGTTGTTCCAGAGGACTACATTTTGTCTTGCAATTTTATATCAATTAGCAATATTTATTAATTACAGTTGTTTGGCTTCTCTAGTAGTTATTGTCTTATATGTTTCATTTGCTTTTTTTATTCAGGATGGTTTTCAGCAGAATAGCTGTTCAGAAACTACTTGCTAGTAAGTGCCGGTGTTACAGCATGGACGCGCCTGATGATATGGTCCTTGGGATGTGTTTCAGTGGCTTAGGAATCCCAATAACACATAGTCCACTTTTCCATCAGGTCAGAGAGTTATTTTTATGAGTATTTAAAATGTATTTCATTCTTTTAAGTATACACATAAAATAGGATTCATAAATATGCAAACTCATAGATACTGCAATCTCGCTCAACGTGTAATAACTATAACCAAGATGCTGCTGCTATACCTTATTTCTCTCCAGAACAAGTTTGATAAAGCAAATGAGGATATTCTCAATGCACGGATTACTACAATGCTTTAATAGTTTATAAGGTGTTTCAGTTACCCTATGACTACATTTTATAAAAAAGGCATTTTATAAAAAATGCAGTCAGAGATGGGGACTTTGAAAAACAAAGAGAATTAGGAGCCACATGTTTTGAATACTTGTGATATGTCCTCTAAGGAAAAAAAAAACACACCACAATACTTTTTCTTCAGGTAATGGAGAACTGACTGTGAAATTTTCCAGGAAATTTGACTTCTTTACTTATCTGATTTTTCTATTGATTCAGTGTTTACTATTCTGAAATATCTCATTAGTGAAGATGTAAAATGTAAAAGTATTCCCAGAACTGTTGCTTTTGTGGTGGATTCTGAAAATGGTGTAAATATGATAAATTGCCCTATGCTAGCACAAGGGAAAAAGAGGTCACAAAACATAATTTTCTGGAGAAGTGGGTTAGAATAGATTTCAATTTTATTTCTGTCTTCCAGAATATTTAACGATCTAACTGTCATGTCACAGTGGAAGACACAATGCATTGAGTCCCAGAGAGATTTGCTGCCTCATAAACCAAATAAACATGTAACCTTCCTCCTATGACATTAAAGAGAAGCACTTACGATTTTTCCCAAACAGTGCACAACTTTTTTAAAAATCAACATTTAAATTAGTGTAGTGTTCGATGTTTTTCAGGTGTTAATCTAGTTTAAAAACTGGCAAGTCCTGTATAGCTGAATATGAACTGAGATTAAGATAACAAGCTACTTGAAAATTAGTAAATTGCCATGTAATTCAAAGCAGCTGTCAGTGGGGGGAAAAAGTTTGCTATTTAAATTATCAGTTTTTCCTAAATTAAGATTTTCTTTCTGATTACATTTACTATTTAGAGAAATGGGAAGACTACGAACGCACTATTCAATATTTTAATTCCTTGTGCATATAATAAAGTCATACCTGTTTACTTTCCTGTTTTCTTTATCATCACTTATTCTTTTTGGTATAAGTATGAAAGAAAGCAAGCAACACATCTTATAAAATCAACAGAATTATTGAATAATTTATGCTTGCATGGGTGTTTAAAAAAACAAAAACCTAATTAAAGGAGAGTTGGAAAGAACAGAACACATTTTACAGATTCGTAGGAATGGCCCTTATACAACAAAACAAAGCACTTCATTGTAATCCTTAATGATGTGCATTTGATAATGAATCACTTTGGAAGTGAAATCCTAGCACTTTGATTTTCCACATAGAAAATTACACCTGAATTGTAATTCGTCTGTACTGTCTCCTATAACAAATTCTAATTTTAACATACCTTAAACAGAAATTAACCCTGGGAGGAAAACTACTGAATAAAAATTGAGTGTTCTTATTCTACAAATTCCACTATTATGCAACAAATATTTTAAAAATGAGAAAACCAAAATTGGATTTTCTGTCAACCAGAAAATTATTTTTTGAAGACTTGACTGAAATATTATGATGTACAATGTTCCTTGAAGTACATGAATCTGAAATTGCACTGAGTATATATTATGAAACAGAAGCAAAGATATCTCCATCCTTAGAGTGTCTATGATGTAATGGTGTTTGCTCTTTCTTACTGGTTTCCTGTTCGCTACATGCTAAGGTAGACACATATTCTATAACCTGTTCCAGAGGCTTTTGAGATGATGAGACTCTTTAAGAGAACAGGAACCTTTCCATGTTGAGTAGCAGCCAGGATTGTGGTCTTAAAATATAAAATCTGGGCAAGAGCAACATACTTGGCTTTTGTAGAATAGCAAATACAAATTCTAGTACAAAAAAAAGCAAAGATTACAATAATTGATTCCACAAAATGTAAGGAAGAAGAAATTAATGGAATTTATATCTGAAGGTCAACCACCTGTAAAGCGGTATGATTCTTAGAGAGCAATGTGATAAAAATGATAGTTATTAGAGCAGATCTTATTCTTTCAGAATTATCAAAACACCAACATTTTGTCTATAGCTCAATAAAAAGCTGACTGATTTTCAAACAGCAAAAATCTTTGGTCTCAGATATCTAAAAACTGTTTCTATCCAAAGTAAATTTTTCAGGTTTTTGAAACCTAAATGTTCATTAAAGTTTTTTCAAAAGTCTTGAGGGAAATAGGCTCCCTCTTGATTTCTCCAGTGGAATTTTTTAAAATAAGCACTCTGTGGTTTAAATATAAAAATTAAAAAAAACCAGCAACAACACATATTCAGATTTCTTAATGTCAAATTCTGTTGCCTAATTTTATGACTGGAGCGTATATGGGACTGCATGAAAAATGCAGCATGTAGAATTCATTAATACCGCCATAAGTTGGTGAAGCGTGCAGTACTAAATCAGTTACTAGCTTAGACATCAAAGCAGTGTTTCAGTATCCAAATCACTCAATTTTCTTTCTTGTGTTATAGAAAAAAACCGAATCTGTACCTTTCATGCATTTCTCTTTACAAAAACTCTATTTGTGGCAAAACCTAGTTATTTTACCAGGGACTACTAGAGGTGGGGCTTTTTTATATAATGATGCACTTACATGCCATAAAACTGTCAGAGGAAATGAAACACGCTTGGTGCATTAAGAAGTCATCAGCTGCATCATGTGGCTGTGTTGTAATTCTGTCTCTTTTGGTATAACCTGATAAAGAATAGCAATGTATTTTTCTGGCACCACAATATTTCCTGGTAACCTTTCTCCATCATAAAACTTCATATATTTTGGCTGCTTATGGCCTTATTAGGAACCTACAATCACACTGGCAGTGCTGGCAACTCTCATTAAGAGGAGCAAGAGAATATTACTTAAAATAATTTTCTCATTATTGAATGCAAACTGTATATTTAAAAAGATGCAATACAAACTACACTGTTTATCACTTGCTTTCATAGATGGTGACCATTTAATCCTGAGAAATAGGGCATATTTAATATCAGTGTACTTCATAGCATGATGACCACAGCACGAGTTTAAGATCTAAAGTAATGCCTGTCATTTGATTTAATAGAATGATGTAATAAAACCCCTTTGCTATCATCTCGTATATTTTGTCAATGCCACATTGCTTTGTTATGATACAAAGGTCATTGAATGGTGATGCTTTCTTGTTCTGAAATTATTCTTCATCACTGAGTAATGGTTTTGGTTTTTTCTTCCCTCTTAGGCACGGCCAATGGACTACCCAAAAGGCTACCTTTCTCACCAAATTCCAGTATCGTTTCACAAGCATTGGAATATTGATCCGGTGAAGGTATATTTCACATGGTTGGCACCAAGCACAGAAGAGTCACTTAATGGAAAGAAAGTTGGATATAACAGGGAGGATTTATAAGTAGTAGAAGAATTTAAGTGTTGATTAAAGTACTGCAGATGAGAGACAGTCACTACTGTAATTTTTGTGTTATTCTCACGTTGTTCATCTGTTCATGACATGGAAGACAATGTTTTGCTCCTGCTTGTTATGTTCCTTCAGAGCAATGGAAGAAAGCACCTAATTGACTTTTGGATTCTTTTGTTATGCTTTTTCTTTTTAAAATGTTTTTGGGCTTTGTATACGAATGAACTTGACACAGGTTTAAAATATCTCATACAACTTTATCGTGTTCTGGTTTGGACTTTGAGTCAGACAGCATCAATTTACATTTCCTTCCTCTGTTCTCTCAAAAGCCAAAGTTATGTATTTGGAGCCTAATACTGAACATGTGTTGAACATCTATTGAACATTGTCTCTCATTGACCTACAGAAAACAGTTCTCTAAACTGGAACTGGTTCTTGATAAATCCGAGGGGAGACATGACTGTTTCTGGGACCAGGAGCTAGATTGTGTTCCTTTCTACTTATTTCAAACTGAAATATTGTAGTTTCCTGGGATAGATGGACCAAGCCTGAACCACTGTTGTACCTTTAAGTTTATTAGCATTTGTTAAGAATGTCATGTTCAAAATCGAAAAAAGGGTTAAGGACAGGGATTTCTTAAGTGGCCACGGGAGGTCACTGTGGCTCCTTTAGAAACCTAAATCACCGTGTATCTATTTGGCAAGTATAAATGTGACTCTTAAGGATTTCTGCAGAACTAACACTTCAGTATTTCTGATGTGTGCATTTCAATAGTATATGGATGCCAGCTTTAAAAAGTTTGTAGTATTCCTAATTTATATCATCAAGATAAGTAATTTTATGCATACAACATGTAAAGAGTGATTCATATTTAAAATGTTCTTGGTTTTTTCTTTGAGTAATTCAGTTTTGTAAAAATGTTTGTAAAAAAAAATGGCTTTAGTATGTTCTAAACTAATTTTTATACTGTAAAACTGCTCCTTTTAAGATGACAGTATATGGCACTTGTATGCTGTTATTTAACTTCACTTGCTATATTGTAACCAAATATAGGGTCTTAAAGGCATACTGCTGAAGTAATGTGTGTTTTGTTTTCTTTTAGTAGGTTAAAAATTGATTCCACTCCAAAGTAATGCAATACTTGCTCTTAAGTCAAAGTAGGGGAGCCACTGATTCCTGTTTCAGTAATTACTGAAGTTGTATAAACATTTGTTTGTGAATGTAGCTTTTGGAATTTTAAGCATTTGAATAGCAAGCA
This sequence comes from Pelecanoides urinatrix, assembly GCA_013400755.1. Classification (NCBI taxonomy): domain Eukaryota; kingdom Metazoa; phylum Chordata; class Aves; order Procellariiformes; family Procellariidae; genus Pelecanoides; species Pelecanoides urinatrix. The sequence goes on from VZTQ01003777.1 coordinate 180,816, forward strand.
CATATTCATAATAGATTCAAATTCTGATTAAATAGGAGCAATCCATGTTATGTCTTTTTTCTTCCCACTATTAGTGCCTTAAACAGTAGACATTTTACTGATACCAAGACGTATGTTCTCCAGTACCATGGGTGAATTGTTAATTATGTTTACTGTTTAGAACTGTGAGAGCCAAAAGCTGAATAAAAGCATTCCTCTTCAACCTTTTGTGCCTTCTTCTTCTTTGCAAACTGAGTACAGGATTATTTAAGCATTCGTGTCATAATTTTATCATCGGAATAGTATTCTATGTCAGTTGTACTAAAAGGCAGCTTAAACTTTTTCTTTTCATATTCTGACCTGACATGCTTTCCCAGATTAGGTTAATTTTCAAGTCTCCAGTTTTGTGCAAATGAAAAATGTTTTTGCAGTGGACTCCTCATGTGATTGGGAATCTTGATGCTATCACAAAATATATGTCATTATCAAATTCTCCAAAGGTCTTGCAATGTAGTCCAATCACTTCCAACTTCAAACTTGTGATATTTCACATTTCCTGGGGCCCTGTGGAGGCAGAACAGGTTGGGCAAAGACAATTAGCTTTGGGTCCACGCTGTTGCACTTGTAGGCTTCTGTCTTATTTAGAGATTGGGAGCCATCAACTCATTCATTGCTTGCTTACTCAGACTTTTACTTATGGTCTGACAAATGTAATAGTAGCTGTCTTAAAGCCCATCTTTTCTCTTGCCGTTAGCTCTAGGTTTTACTGCAAGGATTCTGGAGGTATTAGTAAGCACTGGACTTCGGATTCCTGTCTTCATAGTTTTGAAAGCAATGAAGCAGTAATTTACTCAAGAATTCTGCCCCCAAACCTCTGACTTCTGAGATGTAACTGATGATACACAACCCTAGCAGCAGCATGACAAAAGTGACCTTATTCCATGAACTAAAAAATTTAAGATTTTTTTTCAAGCCGAGGATCCCAGAGAGTTTCTGAAAACAAGATGTGAAGCCTTCTGTATTAAACTTAGTTTTAGAAGACTCAGCAAGGCTATTACTATCTGAAACCTAAAGACAAAATTGCGCATTAATGAGTCTGAACAGTACTAAGGTTTCTAAGGAAAATCAAGGGGATTATAAATGGTGTAATGTTAAACCAAAGCAAGAGAAGGGGAATTCACAACTCGCTTTTGTAACAGGCAGATTAAAATGGGACTGCAAAGTTGATTGACTGCTTGAAGTTCCCTTTTCTGGGACATTCCGGAATTGTGGTGTGAAAAAGAAAATCTGGGAATCATTATTGGCTGTTTGTTTTTAATGTTTATAACACAGAAATTTTCTACATATTAAGATACTTCTTTCATGGCATTCTCTTGATAATTTGGTTGGTTAATCTGCTTTCAGGAGCCAAAAAAAATCTTTATATACTGGTGCCTTGAATATAGCAGGACATGTGAATGACAAGAAATGAAGTATTTGAGTCTCACATTTGATTACAAGTGAGAATGAGGGCTGTGAATCCATTTTTATTTCCCTACATCTGCAGATGGCCCAGGCATGGAGAGGAGACCCAAAAGGAACTGGCCTCTGTCCCCTCCTTGGTGAGAAGGAAAACAGGCAGGAGTCTGAGGCAGCTTGTCAGCTGGGTAACTTTCCTTTTGTGCAGGGAAACTTTACCCTAACACCAGCTCTAATGACTGCTGACTGGAGGGAGGAATCTGAATGACTTTATTTTTAGTTTTTAGGACTTTTGTTATCATGGCTGGAACTAGAATATGTCTCACCCAGAGGCCTAAGACACCATTCCATTAGGTTCCTGGAAAGTGAGATCAACATTGGGTGAGGACTACCATAACAGGCTACTGTGAAGTGCCTCCAAAGCCAGTAATGCCATTTCATTACCAAAAAAACATGGAAAAGTAGCAAGAGGTTTGCTTTTTACAACAACTCTGAAGGCTTTTGTTCATTGGACTCTATGATGATAAATATATTTGAGTTTGCTTTAATGGAATTTTTTCTGCTTATTGTTGATACAAAACTAAAGGAGAAATTTAGAATAATGAGCAAAATGCTTATTGATGACGCCACCTCATCATACGCTTACTGAGGAAATGAAGAACACTTGAATCTCTGCCATGAATGCTGCCTGGTGCAGCTCTAGCTCTCGGGTCCTAGGTCACAGCAGCACGGTTGCTTCACCCTCCCCACTACCCAGGCGCACACAACTACCTTGTCAGTACAGAAAAAATTCACCTCCCCAATCACATTAAGGATGATATCCTTAAGTAATCATTTCATTCAGCAAAAAACAGATGCAATATTGATTTGTAGGTAGTTGATTATTCTATTTCAATTTGTTTCATGTTACATGCATGTGTAAAGACTAGCTTTGTTAATACACAGACTTATAGTGGTAGCCATCATGTAACTAATTACTTGGTGATTTAAATTCTGTCCCAAGAAGAATATTCCTCACACTTTCCAAATCTCAGTCAGTGGTTTACAGGAAAAGATCTGTGGGCTTAGTGACCCACAGGACTAGAGGAGGCGGAGGGAGGTGAACTGTCTGTTTGCATCTACCTGCTTTTGCTGAGTCCCTTGACCCATACCTGTTCATTTGTGTTCCTTTTACTCAGGAAGCAGCAGTGCCTCCATTGAAATCAGCAGAAGAAACCTCATGAGATTAACGAGGACCTACATTTGGATGGCGAGAATGAAATGGCTTTGGTGGAGTGTCTGTAGACTGGTTAGTTCTGAACACTAGAGGAAAAGATACAATAGAAATAATGTACTTAAAGATGAGAAGGTAAGTAGACATTACACAAATGCATACAGAGGCCAAAAGGATTCACAAAGAAAGGAAGAACTGTTTTGAAAAGCAGGCTATGAAGAGGAGTGATAGGAAATTACATCAATGGAGCATCATGAAACATTCTTTATGGAAAAATCTGTAGGCCTGCTGCTTTTGTAAGCTACAAAAAATAGATGCTAAGCTATTTCTGTGAGAACTAAATTTTTAAACAATGTTTTTATAAGTTTGAAGGCTTAAGAGCCTAGCTCTTACACAAAACAACTCTAAAAAAGTAAAAAGCAGTAGGTTGTAATAGTCTACAGACTTGACTTACAAAAAAAAGTCTAGAGTGTAAGCAGTTTGTTAATTGTCATAGTAAAAGGCAATAAAGAAAATTTTCTGCTGGGAGAATTCTGTATCATCAATTAGGTTTTGCCCACTTCTCTTGTATGCATTTCAAACAGCTGTGACTTTGTAGGAACATCTGTTGCTCATTGACGCCATGGGACAAAGTGTTAAGGTGCTTTCTCTTCATGTGAAAGCAGTAACGAAGTGGGCTGGTAAGTGCTGCTGCGTGTGCTGTGTACTCAGATCTCAAAAGCACTTAAATGAAGATATTTACAAGAGAGAGCTCAAATCCGTAGCCTGTGCAAGGGAAAGAAAACATGCTGAAATAAGAAGCCAACACCTACCATAGCCAATGTTACAACTCAAGTTCTCAGCCATCCTTGCCACTTACTCTTGAAATTCCTTTTGAGTGTGGCAGTTGTGGACCATGGCCAAAGACGAAGGGGATGGGCCATGTGAGATTTGGATGGTGCATTGGACACTTCATTAGGATCTAGCTGGGACAGCCTCTCAATGAAGGCCTAATCGGTCTGTTTATACTGAAGCCCATCAAGGTCCTGTCCCGGTTTCGGCTAGGATGGAGTTGATTTTTCTTCCTATTAACTGGTATAGTGCTGTGGTTTGGATGTAGTGTGAGAATAATGTTGACACACTGATGTTTGGGTTGTTGCTAGGCAATGTTTACACTAGTCAAGGACTTTTTGTCTTCCCGTGCCCTGCCAGGTGTGCAGGGGGCTGGGAGGGAGTGTGGCCACGACGGCTGGCCCAGCTGGCCAATGGGCTATTCCATACCATATGACATCATGCTCAGCATATAAGGCTGGGCGAAGAAGAAGGAGGGGGGGATGTTCAGAGTGATGGCATTTGTTTTCCCAAGTAACCATTACACATGATGGAGCCCTGCTTTCCTGGAGATGGCTGAACACCTGCCTGCCAATGGGAAGTGGTGAATGAATTCTTTGTTTTGCTTTGCTTGCGTGTGCGGCTTTTGCTTTCCCTATTAAACTGTCTTTATCTCAGCCCACGAGTTCTCTCACTTTTACCCTTCTGATTATCTCCCCCATCCCACCTGGGAGGGGTGAGCGAGCAGCTGTGTGGTGCTCAGCGGCCGGCTGGGGTTAAACCACGACAGTCCTCATAGCAGGAACTCATGTTAGCCCCAGTTCTACAGGCCAGGCAAGCACTGCACTCCACCTTCACAGCTGGTGCTGTGTGATAGTGGCCGGTACCTGCGCCCCAAAAGCCTGGGAGAACAGCAAGAAACACAGTGTGTATCCCTCAGGAAGGAGGGAAACATTGCATGACTGAGGACATAGTGAGGTCCTTGATTGTCTTAAGGAGAGATCTCACCGATCCTGCTTCAAGCAAGTTAACTCTTCCCTAGCTGGCAAGCCAGCAGAAGTGTTACAGAATGAAATAATAGCCCGTGTCAGGGCAAGCTCAGTTACAGCTCGGGAGGCATTAGTAGCTCTGTGCTTGTTAAGTGCAGGCAGCCACAAGTGCCGATGGGCAACGTCAGCCAATTCACCAGCCGTTCTTTCCAAAGACTTCTTAAGACTACTCATCTCACTACAGTTCTGTTTGCAAACTCCCTTTAATTCCATTTGAAAACAAGTATGGCTCTGTTCATCATGGATATTTCCTTGAGGTAGCCCTTCACACTGAGCAAATTGGGAGCAATGCTCCAGGCACGGAGCTTTGGTTCAGCCTACGCTGCGGTCCCATGGCCTCATTCTGCCCATTCATGTAGCTCTGCTGAGAAGTTCTCAGCCTCCCTCTTGTCCCAACACACCAAGTTAATCATTTGTTCTTTTTCCAATACGGTTTGTTCAGGCCGGAATTCTTCTGTTGATGGATTGGTATGTTAACCAAAATGCTTCTGATCTTACAAATGCTAGTTCTGGAATGACTTTACACTTAATAAACAGTGAAATACAGTTTTTAACCAAATAAAACGTAGATAATCATCCCATAATTTCTAAGTTATTATGCTCTTGTGAGGAACTCTGACAAGTGCAGTTCAAATGTCTGAAAAAGACTAAAAGTCCTATAAAAATAAGACATGATTTTGTTTTACAAGAGCTGGCTTACCTTTATCACGGCTTGTCACTTGTGGCACTGAATGGAATAATTAATACTTCAAATGCTTGCTTTAGAAGCCTGTAATTGTCCTGCCAGTCTTTCAAAAACTGATAAAATATTTGCTGCCCTTCCAGCATCCCTGTAGGTGTTGCTTATGATGAGTGTTTTCATGACCTTTGTTAGCAATTCAACCACTTCATTCTTAAAATCTTTCTCATCTCGTGAATTAATATCCTGGAAGGTCAGATGGGTTACAGTGAAGAGGGTAGAGATTGTAGAAATGCAGAAAGTAAAGGAAAGATACTGAAGTGGAGCTGTAAAAATGAACTGAAGTCTATGCAGCTTTTATATCCTCACATCAGTGCAGGCTCATAGATTTAGATACTGATCTCCATGTTGGAGTCAGTCTTAGCAAACCTTTCAGAGAATTTCTATCATACTCATCACTGCTAGAACAAAGGATTTGGACTTACCTTAACGATGGACAAGCTCATGCTGCAATTCATTGCTTTGGTTTGTTATGCGTAAATTTGCGGTTGTTATCCAGCCTCTGCAGAACTGGGACTCTGAGTGAGTGGGTTAACTCCCACCTTTACGTCCACCTGCCCACAGGCAAGATCCCAAAATAGCTGAAATTACAGCCAGTTTTAAACAACACAGCTAATGCGGCTTATGGCTCCATGGGCAAACATAGTAAAAGTGCTGCTTTTCTTGGAAAGCTCTGTTCAAGCACCACAACTCTGAACACACTGAAAAAGCAAGATTGTACTGTAAAAGAGTCCAACTGCAGGACTGAATAAATCCCAAGAAGTGATAATGTGGCCCGGCTCGTTGCATTGTCATTGCCTCTATCAGACATGAAGAGATATTGAACAAAAATATTAAATGCAGTGAGATGAGTCAGATTCTCACGGCCCTTGAGTTGTTTGCTTGTCAACACTCATTTAAGTAGAAAATATCTTCCTTTCAGATTATAAAGTAACATCTTCCAGAACTTGCTCAGATTTATTTCTAAAGATAGTGAGAAACGATGTGAAGAGTGATAAGGATCTGTAAAAATATGGAGCAGTTTTTGTTCAGTGAAAGACTAAATAGAATCCGTTTGAAAAGGCATGAGTGGGGCAGAAGTCCATCTAATCATGAATGATATGGAAGAAGTGAACAGGGAGTGATTTTTCACTTTCTCATAATCCAGGTACTGAGAGGTACACAACAAACTTGTCAGGGCAGTTTCAGTACAGGCAAGCGTGTTTCGGCAGCACTAATCTGAGCCGCAGAACCTGATGGCACAGGCGGTGCAGAGGCTGGAAAGTGCAAAAGGGCTTAACAAGGGATTGTACAAAATCACAGCAGAAAGGCCCATAAATGGCTAATAAACACAATGGTTCTTAAGAAACATCTTCAAGCTAAGGCTCTAAACTACTAAAACTTGACCCTGGGCAGGTACACTGGGCTAAAAGGACTTTTCCCTGACTCAGTAAGACTCTTCCTGTGTTATGCTGCTACGCACAAAGTTCAGTTCAAAAGGAAGGCTTGGGGTTTTGGGGTTCTACCAATGGTGGTTATGTGTAGTGCTTCAGTTCCTGTGCCTATAGAGTATCAGAGTATCAGAGTACCCTGTGGTTGTACAAGTCCAGAGCCACCTCAGGGATAATGGATCAAAACAGAGGATCTGTCAAACCCCTGCTTTCTTCTGCCGTGACAATGTCTGAGGACCCCAGACAAGAAAATCATTGTCAAGGCTTGGACAATGGGCCACATGTGCATGCAAATTAAGTGCTGGTTCACCACAACTTATGGGCCAAGAAACTTGCCAAAGACAAAGACCTCAAAGCTCGGGCTCTGCAGGGCAGCCAGCCAAGCTCTCTTTGCTGAACATGGTTTTAGGATCCCAGAGAAACCGAGCAACTTTTCATATTGGGAGGTGAACAAGCTTTGGAGTTGATATGTCAACACCATCAGACCCATCTGTCAGTAGTCTCCTTATCAGGATGGCTGATCATTTTGGGAGGTGGTCTCAGCCATTTCTAAGCCCTGCATTACAAATGGGAGTTAGGGTTTGATCTTCTAGAGATCATATTTGAGGACAAAGTGATTTGAGGTCAACCTGCTCCAAAGTCTAACTAGAAATGCCAGATATTCTGTGAAAGGCAGGGCTGAACCTGGGTTCTTTCCAAATCTTGTGTTTCAGAGGGATAATTTATGCCTCTCTCTCATTTGGCTGACTTCCAGGGTCCTCAGACAGAGCACCGTAACACAGCATGCCTCCACCTGGACAAAACAGTTCTGGTCCCTAGCTTTCCTAATGTGGCAGGAAAAAACCCCAAACCCCTTCCCCTCCTGCCCAAGCTGCTCACAGAGCACTCAGGGAGGACCTGCTATCCAAACCTGTCCTCCCTCACAGCGTAGGTGCTGGGTGAAATATATTCATCTTTGGCGAGCAGCTGGCAGAGGCCTGGTGGCCACCCACGGGAAGAGAACAGACTCTGCGGTCTCTTCCCAATGTGCAGGAAGTCCAGGTCTCCTTTACGGGACTTTAATCTCCATTATTTTGTGCTATCTGCTCAGTGAGGGACTCAGTTTTCTGTGGATGATCTCCACAGATCACCTTCCAGTAAAGATTTAAAGATCTCCACATCCCACAGTTCTCATGGTTTTTTGTGGGCCCTAGGTAAGGTTTTTCCTGAAGGATGCCCCACCTCAGCAGGGCTGATGTCTGTCACAGCAGCTTCCTTTGGGTTTCTGGATGTCTTACTCACTGCCACAGCTATTCATGAAGGTGACCTCCTGATAACCACTGCTTCTGCTGGGCACATAGTAAAAATTGTGGCAGATCATCCTTAGCAAACTTCCTCATCAGTAGGATGCCCCTTCAGATATCTGACGCTTTCCCTGTGCTTATGACATTTTCCTTCAAACTAGGTGTTCAGATGACCTGTTTTGTTTCCCTTTACATCACACCAACAAAACTGAGATCCTGGGTGCCCTGGATCCCAAGAAAGCTCTGTCCTTTTTGATCCCCAGGGCCAAACCTTTTGGGCATACTCCAGCAGTCACTTCGATAGCCCTGCTAGGCTGTCTTCCCTGTGCTTTGCTACACCATGATTTTCTGGCTTTGCAGGTTGAAAGGAATGGACACAGGGCACACTTGAGACTACACATCTGGTCGAGACCAAATGTTTTTGAACACCTTTATGCAAACAGCAACCTCAGCACAGCTCTGGCAAATACGGTGTTGGGGGACCTGTGCACCTACTCCAGATAACCCATGGAGCAATACTTCCACCAGCTCCCGGTCTGGGCAGCACACAGGCCCATAAGACCTGAATTTACATGTAAATTATCATTCAGACAACTCCAGTAATTCAGAAGTGGTATCTTCCCCCCAGAGTTTGTGGTGTCCTCTGATACACTGCAATTCCTGCTGCAACGTGGCTCTAAAGTTAGTAATTTATTACTAAACCCACAGCAAACAGGCAGAGAGATGAGGGAAGTAGCTGTGTGAAAACAGTCTTGAGCCAGAGCAGTGCCACCGTCGCCCAAACCCTGCTCTCAGGGACTTGCTGCTTGAAAGCTGAAGCTCCAAGCAAAGAAATTTCTTGGTCTTGTCTATAATTTTCACTTGTGCAAGGCAAAACTCTAGCTTTGTATATCCTGCAAAGTCCCTTTAACACTGGACTTGTGAACAGAGCCATGCCACTTCTCCTGGATTGAGAAGAGGAAGAAGACGGAGCCCAGCTCTAGCTGGGCTGAAGTACTTACTCCAGATGAGTATTTCATTGACTCCAGTCAGTATTAACCACACTCAGTCCCTGCGAGGACTGGAGCCAATGCCGTACTAGCTGCTTCTGGGTGAGCAGATCGCTCGTATTGTACTTCCCTCTGGGAGTGCCTGTCAGAGCTGTTTCTCAAGAAAACAGCACACTTGCACAGAAACTCAGAATCGCAGAATAGCCCAGGTGCCTCCGGAGGTCCCCTGGTCCAGCCCCCCTGCTCAAGCAGGGCCACCTACAGCAGGTTGCCCAGGACCATGTCCACACGGCTTTTGAATATCTCCAAGGGTGGAGACCCTACCACCTCCCTGGGCAACCTGTGCCAGTGTTTGATCATCCTCACAGTATAAAAGGATTTTCTTATGTTTAATTGGACTTCCCTGTGTTTCAGTTTGTGCTCATTGCCTCTTCTCCTGTCACTGGGCACCACTGAGAAGACTTTGGCTCTGTCCCATCTACACTCTCCCATCAGACACTTATTGATAAGATCTTCCCTGAGCCTCTGCATCTGAGAAGTCTCTGAAGCTGCCTAACACAAGTTCAGATCCAATTTATTTTCTTATTTGACAGGTTTTCTTTAACCTGGCAAGGTGACTCCAGGCACTTTTCCTCCAGAGCCTGTTTACAGGTTTCTAATAACTGTCACAGCATTTGCTGCATGGTGAGAAGCTCCTGGGAATAATTAGCACTGAGGGGAAAATGTCAAAAAGATTCAAATGTAACAATTATACAAAATGCTACTGCTTTTTAAAGTTCCTGTCAGCAGCAGCACTCAGCGAGTCCCCAGCCCCCCGGGTTCATCCCATGTACACAGCTATGCAGAGCAAGTCCCCCACCCAGATCTCATTCCTCTTCCCTGCGAGGCTGGTGCCGGCCGCGCTGGGAGCTGGGGAGCCACATGAGCTCCTCGATGCCCCGGCACCCTGCACGTGGCACCGGCCTGCAGGAAGGGTTATAAGGTTCCTGCTTCCTGCAGGAAGCTATAGCTCATGCCCCCGTAGGAAGCAGCTCAGGCTGTCTGCACCGCTTACCTCACATCACTGCTCAGCCTGGCTCTCCTATTACCTCACTTTGCTGCTTGGTTTTGTCTCCAGCCACCCTGTCACCATACCTAGCTCTTCAGATCTGCACCTCAGTCCCCTCATACCAGCGATGAGTTAAGCGGTGTGTTCCTCCTGCTGCCCTCATCCTGCTGGCAATTAATTGGGCAGTTACCGCTGTGAGCTGCAGTTTTTAAATTTTTTGCTTGTGAAGGAGAGTCTGCTTTCAATTAACACTTTGCCCCCTTGCGGGGCTCATTACCAGCATCTAGCATAAGGGTTTTATTGCAGTCTTTCTAGGGGTTGCATTGCTTGGACGCGGAGGTGTAACACTGGAGGCACTGAGGAAGGGATCGCTGATTTCCTCCGAAAGCTCTATGGCTTCCCTGATGCTCCAGTGTGGAAGTGCCTCTTCCCGCCAGCACACAGACGATCTGCTTGTAAAAATGCATGCTTCATTGTGTTGGCTTTTTGGAGGTCAGACCAAAGCTTCTCCATGCCAGAGCCACTCTACTGGTGCAAAGAATGGAAGAAAAGTGCTGCTGAGGCTGAGCAGAGGATTCAAAGCATCTAAGGGATTGGTGCAGGTCCCTTGACGTTCACAAGAAATAGCTTCCATGGTGAGAAAAAATTAATATATTTCTTCAGTGATTGCCCCAATAGGACTGAAGAACCAGTTTGTATCTTCAAAGCACTTCAGGAGCAGCCAGCTATCTCAATGGCAGCCCCGCTGCGAAGCACAGAGCACACCAGGGCCGGCAAGTGAGCTTTGAACTGCTGCCCTCTTGCAAGGAGCCGCTGGCTGGTGTTGGCTTCCTCTGGCTCTGTGTCAGCCTTCAGAGGAATTACTGATTGCTGGGGGCAAGGACTGGGCTGATCAGAGCAAAGTTTTTCATCAGAATCATTTAAAGATGCAATATAACTATCTTTTTTAGTCAGTTCTCAGGGATCTGACCTGTGGGTGATAGCTTGGACAAGACAATCTTAAGCTGTTTAAACTTGTGAGATATGAATATTCTTTTCTGGGCAATAATGGTACAATATAGGGGAACATACAGTTAATGATTTATACTGGCCTGTATAATTTTTTCAGGTGTTCCTAATGCCTTTGTTGGGCAAATCCCTTTCTGAAGTGACCTCTTCACCTGGGCTGAAATACCCCAAAGGGATTCAAGAGTTAAAGTTCAAGGCTTAGACTCCACAACTGCTACTATTTCTGTCTAAACTCTTCAGATACCCAAGTACCCTCTAGGCAGATCAGCCAGAACATCCTCAGTCATGATGGTGTGGCAGTGTTAAGCGCTCACCTGGGGTTTACAGACAAGATGTTTTTGCATCTACTGGTGGTGATAGAATATGTTTATCCCATCCAGAACATGAAGCTTTGCATTACCCAAGCACATGGTGGTGACAGCATTACCTCTCAGATGTGAAGTTATCTGAGAGGGAGTCTGAACACCCATCTCTCAGCTTTAAGCAGAAACCCTCTGTGCTACCTGGAGCCACTGGACTACCCAGAGCAGCAGTGATGGCAGGTTGCTGTTGAAGATGTTCCATGTTGCATAGAGCACTTATATACCCAGAGGAGCAGTATATAGATCCCAGGTCTGCCTCTCTACTGGCTGAGTAGCTACTGGATCTGTTGAGACAAAGAAATGTATGAGGCCCACACGCAGATGACAAGGCTGCAGTTGCCCATCTTTCCTAGTAAGAAATGTTTTGCAAAGTTCTGACTGGCTTGCTGTGGACATAGAGCAAGTCTCTGCAGCAGAGGTTCATTTATGTCCCCTGTTACAGTAACTGAGAGACCAAAGTTGAAAAAATAAATGTGGTGTTCATTAGTGGATATTGGTCCTTTACATCTCAGGCACGTGAGTAATGTTGCAAGACTATCTTAATTCTGTGTTTTTAGAATTTATTTTTAAATGCACTCTTTGTAATATATCTCATGGAATAACTATTGCACAAACAGAAATAGCCTGCTTTAGACGAATACAGATCATGTTTGAGTTGACTGAGTCATTCCCTTCAGGGTACAATTAATTATTCAAGAAGTACATATCCAAATGTTGCATAAGAGCTCTCTTCCTACTGAAATTATCAAATACGTTTAAAAATTTATTAAGGAGGAGACAAATAGCTTAAAATACCTTTGTGAACATCTAATTATTTTCAAGATAGGTTCAAAAGCAGTATAAAACATCCATGTGCAATTCAGCATACTGGTACATGCTATGTGCTCATGGGCATGTAGAGCCCCCAGACAAAATCATACCATAATCCATGAACCCTTTATTATTCAACACTATATTGCTGCCCTCACAGAAACCAGTGAGAGCTCATGTTGTTGACTTTTCTGGAAGCAGAACTGCCCCTGAGATCACTGATGGTCACAGCAAGACATCTTGACTCCCCAGTGCGCCCTGACCGCAGCACCCCTTTTCTAGAGCACCCCTTTCTAGGATGCGCCTCCGTCTCCGAGCGGCAGCATCCTTCCATGCAGCACTAGTCCACTGCTGCTCTGAAACTGTGGTCTGATTTGAGACAAAAATAGGGTAAAGCCGAAGTTTAAATCACTTACTAGAAGATGTTATTGAATAGAAAATTATGACAGTTTGTTTTTTCTAGAAGCAGGAAGGAGGAATTTTAAACAATAAGCTATTGAATAATAAGCATTATCATCTTTGCTGGGCAAATGTCTCAAATAATTTTCTTTATGAATAAGGCAGATAAAAAAGGAGATTTACTCACAGGCTGAAGAACATAACCATTTTTTATTTGTCTAATTATTTGTCAAGGATTGTAGATCAGCCCTGTCAGACCGGCATGGGGAAATGCTCTGTAAAAAAAAAGAGGTGGATTAACCTGGTGTGGCTTCTTCACAGGCGTGCTGCAAAGCTCTAGACATTTCATCAGTCCTGCGGGGATAATTGCAAGTCTGTCAGTTCCTCCTAAAACACTTTAAACTTTCACACCACTTGACTCTCAGAACCTGTATTGCTTAACAAATCCCATGGCATATAAGACTCTCATAAACTCTTTTTCATGCAGTCTTAAATTTTACTTCCCTGCCTAAATAGTCTTCTCTATTTCTTACTTTCTTTCTCAATGCTCTTCTTCATCCTACAGCTTGTTTTTTCACCTAATGAACCTACCATCCGAACAGAGATGTAGCAGGGAGGCTGAGGGGACCTCAGTCATCCCCCATCCCAGCTAGGCTGGTGTGCCCTTGACATCAGCACAGCCGTCTTGTTTAAACCAAGGCTACCTGTGAAGTAGAAAATGCTCAGAGCACCTCAGATTTATTCTCCTGCTCCTCCTGCTTGCCATTTTTGCCACTCTTTTCTATGCACTTACATACCAGCATATTTTACATTTTGCTCCCACAGAGGAGACTAGTGCCAACGGCTGATAGGGATGATGCAAAGAAGCACCCCAGGTCCGCTGAGTGTCGATGCTTCCACGAACCCCCGCTGCAAGGAATAACCTGAAAAAACCAAAACATGGTGTTTTCTTGCTTAACAGCACTCAGCCACCTTGGGCACTTGGCAGCACCTTTGCAAATCTGCCTTCTGTATTTTTAATAGCCAGTTCCTTACCTGACATTAAGGTCCCTGTATGTAAATGCTGAATGCATTTAGGACTTGGCCTAAGTGTTACTGTGAAGGAAGAATTGTAAATGCCTGGTGAACACACTCAAAACGGAATAGCTTTATAGGAGAAGGCAGAGCTCAGCACTGTAAAAACACAATGAAAAGAGGGGAGTTTTGCAGCCTGTAATGACCAATGCACAGTTACTATTTTGTCTTTAATCAACTCCTCTGCACCCAGTACCTGTGAATACTGCAGTGGTGTAATTTCTCTACAAAACTGGGAGAATATTCTCCATAGCCAGTGGGATTCCTTTTAAGATCCTTTTCCCAGGAAATCAGGCTGTTCTGCTCTCTGCTATGCCTAAGAGTCTCCAGCTAAGTGCACTGAATGGCTGTCTTAATTCAGGAGTGCCAAAAGGACTGGACAACCCCATGGTCACTCTGCTCAGGCTCGAGCCTGCGTCAGCCTGGCTTTACCTGGTGCCCACAGCAGCAGCTTTGGGGCACAGCAGTGGCAAAGCTGGGGCTTGTCCATTGTCCTGGTTTCGGCTGGGNCCTTAATCCCCCAACCTGCGCTGCATGGGCAGGCCAGCCACCGACAACCTCCTCCAGCACCTGCAACTGCAACAGCAGAGCCTGGGCAGAGGACCTCTCTGTGTCTCGCCAGGGCAGGTGGGACCTATACGCAGCCGGGGCCCTCTATGCCCATATAGCATTCAGCTGCAGGATCCCTATATCCCCCGTTACCCTACAGAGCTGGGTCGGGCAGAATATTCAGATTTCACCCATTCCCTCTCCTGTGCTCACGGTGTCACCACTGCCTGTGATGTCTTCTGTGTATGGAGTATTGCCATTCATTGCTGGATATTTCATACCTCCCTTTCGGCTCTCCCCTTTTGCTGCACACCCCAAGCAGCATCAGGGGGATTTCAGACAGCCTTTATTGATTGAATTTTTTTACTTAATTGTGTAATTTCTAAAACTACCATCCAGCATTATGCTTTACATTCTGCTCTTGGCAGCATTGGTTAAACCCCTACGGCCTTCAGTAGGTTCACACAGGTTAGCGAAGAGCTGGAGGTGTCCCTTAACATGTCTGTGAGCTCTTAGAGGACTTGAAAATGGGATTTCAAAATGTTTATTAAGAGGCAGTATTATGTTAAGGCAGTAATCAAACTGGTTTGAAGTGCTTCCTAACTATGTTCACCATGAGAAAAGCTTCTGGTTGTTGGTTCTTTTCATCCTCGGGAACGGCATCAAAACAACCCTCTCAGCTGCTCGCGCTAGTGCTGAGATGAATGACAGCCAGGGACTGGTCCTGCACTCACATGTCGAGCTTCCTAAAGGTGAAATTAAATGATTTGTTACTCACAAAAACTTAATGAGCCTCATACCCTGCTTGTCAGGGCAGTCCTGATTAACTGAAGCACAGTGTCATGTTGGGTCCATACAGCTTCAGTTCAGCGGGTGATGCCAGAGCAACCTCAGGCTCCCAGCAGAGAGGGCCATTCCCCCAGACATGGAAAGCCTCTTTCCCCACATTAAGAGGAAAAAAAGTTGCTTCATCTTTGTTCTTGAATGTAAAAAGTTCAATAGCCCCTTACCCAGAAACATTCTCTTTCCTGCATCAAATTTGCTTTCAAGCTCTATGTATTTGTACTTCCAAGTTTAACTGGAACTTACAGTTCCCCTACTGGGAGGTTCTCATTTTGGACATGGGAAGAATTTCATTTCCACAACTTCATTTGCATTTATCTACTTAAACAATAAAGGCATAAAGGTAATGCTGCGGGTTTCTCTGGGACACGTGCCCATTGTAAACTGGTGCGTCTGGGACCTTCTCACCGCTACTAGAGCAGGTCTCCTGAGGAGTAACAGGTACTCAAAGGTACCTGAAATTACAGGGTCCAATTCTCTTGTAACTACGGTTATCACTGTATTTGGCCACAGGCTTTAAGGTTGGAAGGAATCCATTACTGCCTAGTCTGGTATGCTGCAGAACAAAAGCTGTATGCCTTGATGGAGGCTGGATGCACCATTTGGGGGAAGAATGAGGTGGGCAAGATGGGACCTTGCTGAGGGAGGCATGGCAGTGTCCCTGGGAGGGGGCGAAGGGCACGCATGGACTTAGGGGGCTGGGTGGTCACAGAAGGCAAGGAACAGAGGGGATACCTGTGGTGGAGGCAGGAGGAGCTCTAAGACTTGCAGAAAAAAAGAAAGGAGACCCAGGCAAATAGCATGAGACCAGCTGCTCTGTTGTTATAGTAAGTCCTGTTTAAGGGTTAACTGGGGAAAAAGTACAGCAATTTATTTCATTTTAAAGAAAGTCAAAATATGTAATTTTTACATAACTCAAGTATTCAAAGACAGATGGCATCTCAGTTATATTTTATCATGCCGTTTTCCACTGAAATCCTTCTTTATGATGATTTTGTTATGACTCTAAGCAAAATTTTATTCAAACCCAAGTCCCAGTCATGATTTATCTTTGGTCAAGGTTTATAAATAGTGGTCAGCCATAAAAGTTTCTTCTCCTCCCCACCTGCAGATTTTCAGACAGTCCCGATCTCCTTGTACACTCGGGGTCATCCCATAAAAAGCCTTCCCAGCTGATTTTCAAGGCCTGTGGCAATTTTTCCTGCATGTACCTGTTGCTCAGGGGTATTTCATCTCCTCCTTCCAGAGCACTGCTCTGTGCTGCAGTCCTGGCAAAGGTGATGAAACTCCACAGAAACTGAGAGAAAGCGAATTAATCCCCCCAAGGGTCACTATGGGGTATAGGACTTCTGAGTGGAGCCTCTACGGGACTGCTTGAAAAGTCATCTCTCTCTGCCGGCTCCAGGGACATTCCTCCATCGAGAGCATCATCGGTGGGGTACGTGAAGAAGAAGCTGGAGCAGCGGTGCTGCAGAAGCAGCAGCACTCTACCAGCAAGACGACGTACTAGTTGAAGTGGGCAGAAAAATAAGGTCAGGAAAAACAAGTTCTGGGTTTTTTTGCAAAACCCTGCGTGACCTCAGGCAAGTTACTTTGTGCCTGGTGAGATGTAATAGCTTCAGATGTCAACTGGTACCACAGTTTCATGGCTGTTAAAGTATAGGGAAGTCCACAGAAATTTGTGGATTGCAACACATTTGAAAGTAAAGCCACAGATTTCTAAAACTAGACACCTGAAACCAAAAATCTTTCATGAAATTTGGGTCTCCATTTTATTTTACCTTAGTTTTCTGGCCACTGGAATAAACTGTAGCTTTGGAAAACTATATGTTTCATTAAAATAAATTTTATTTCCGATCGTTATTATACATGATGGGTGAGTCCTCAGGACTTGTTTGGTACACGTATATGTTTGTGTACACACATATGAGCAGAGTAATTGCACAACTCCTGAAAAAAAAGCTTTTCAATAAGGCTTTTTTTATGAAATCCACAGAGAGGCACTTTATATCAGAGATTCATTTTGGCTGACAAATATATTTTAAATACTGCTCCTTATATCAGCTCTGCCAGCTCGTCTTTGCTAATAAATTTGAGGTTTGGGAATCGAGACAAACAGAATCTATGTAAATGAAAACCTACATGATATAAACAGTGTCAGCCACTAAGTCATAAAACCTAATGTATTGAAACCCATTAGTGGTAATTCTAGCTATATCTGGCTGTTGGAAAGGAATATATTAAAAGATTTTTAAAGGCTTAAAAAAAGACAGATATCTCTCTTGATTTAAAGTCAAGATCTGTAGCCGAGGTGAATTATTTCTTTTCAAAGAAAAAAGGAAGATGGATGGAAGCTGCAACATCAGCTGGGTGGAAGGCAGGGCTGCCCGACGGTCTTATCTCACATGATTAATGTAAGGCTGTTTGCCACAACGAGTACTACAGCTGCCTCGTGGCCGATGGCAAACTAAAAGCAGACCCAGAGGCTGGCTTTGCTTTGAGGAGGTGGCAGGCAGGGTTCCACCACAAATGTAACAAGCTCAAACTCATCCCTGGGGCTCGTATAATTGGGACCAAAGAGAGAGGCACTGTCTGTTCCGTTCACCTCTCAGAGGCCGTGCAAACTAATCTTTTGACCAAATGGAAATTTTGTGACTGTTGTATTTGAACAACCACCTTCCACCTTCAGCAAGAGTACTGGAAGGAGCGCAGGATCAGAACGGCTTGAGGAAGTCCTCTTGAAACCTGCTCCGTGCCTGTGGGTACCCCTGCAAGCCAGCTTTATTTAAACTCCTTGGAGTTATTTTGAAATGACCCTTTTACTAAGTAATGGAGAGCAGAATATGTATGACCTGCTGGTTTTAGAGTCCTTGTTCTCTCTGAATGCCATTCAAGCTCTGGAGTGTGTTATGGAGTCCCTCTTATGTCATGCAGCCTGGGATAATCTTTCATGGGAATTAAGTGGATCTCAAAATGGTTCTTCGGGTTTTCTGCTCGTTTCAAAAAATCTGAGCAAGAGCAAGAGGTTTTTGCTGAAATTATATTGTCAGAAAAATTTTCCTACTTTCCTTGGACTATTTAAAAGTCCAACTTCCCAAGTCTACGAAGATCTCTTCAAAAAATTAAACTTCTGGTTATATATTTTTATTCAAAATCAGAGTTGACTCCAAAACTTTGATTAGAAAGGCATTTAAGGGGAAAATAATTTTTGAAAAAACAGTGTTTTACTGGGAAATTTTTTCTTTTTTTTTGCATAGGTTTGAAGTGATTCACAGTGTTCTGGGAACTGTCTTGAGTCTGCAGGGTTCGAGGTGTCCTGGCTTGTTTTCCCTTTCCTTTCCTCTCATGGGATAGGGTCTCTAGAAAACAGTATGTCCCATCAGACAACACATGCCTCCTTCTGGACGTGTTACGCAGTGTGCTGCGGAGGTCACACCACCCTGAATTTGTTCCAAACTCTTGCTCACAGACATCAATCACATAATCATCAAGCTTGAGCTGGAATTCCCATGAAGCAGTGGAAAATATCAAATGAACTTACTGAGAAGATCAACTCATTGTGTTAAAACAAAGCACCCTCACTCTGCAAATGCTGAAGTGATTTATTCTGATCTCTCTAAAAATGATACGTCTCAACTTTTGCCCTGGCATGGGATGAAAAGCAAGAGTTTAAGGCCAGCATTTGCTGCAGTCTGGATCTTCTGGGCTGAGCTCGGCTCAGCTCGGCAGAGCAGCGCATGGGGAAGTGTCGCTGCAACATCATCCCTCACCTTTGCAGTGCAGACGGGAGCGAATCCGAACCTCTAAAGGTCGCTGAGCTTTCCTCAGGGCTCAGTTATCAAATAACCTGTAACTTCTGGTTATTTCATAGTGAGAAGTGAGGTAACGACACCCTGTGCCTGGCAGGGTGATAAATGTCTGTGCCTGGGGACACTGGCTCTGTACCTCAGCTTGTACAACTGTCATGCAAGAAATCATCTCTCCCAAGACCCCTACAGGGACCAACCCTTCTCCTGCTTACTTGAGTGACTGTTTGGCCTCATCCAGAAAATGCAACAGAAATAGTTACTGTTTTCAGTGAGCAGTTACCCAAATTCCAGTGCCTTGGGCATGCAAAACTGAACAGATCTGAGCCTTTGCTTTTTTAAAACAGCACCCAAAAAGTTCCCTTTCGGACCTTTCATCAGGATAATGTAAGTGCTACTTCTAGAGCTTTGCCTAGTGCTTTTTTGCTATTTTCTGTCTCTTGGCAGTGTGTGTCTGCTGTGTATTTTGCTTTGATACACCACTGAGAGCCACTCAGCTCGCTGTCTCTGCATTGTCATTACATCCGCAGCAGGAAACCTGTGACTGAATGAATCAATATTACATATGGCCTAATTCTAGGGAGGTAGATTTAGCTAGTACAAGCCATCACTGATACTGCATTTTTCCACTGTTAGGCCAAATATATCCAAAATTGTCATTGTCTGCTGACTGGGACTCAGCGCATGTGTTAATAGTTTTCTCAAGCACGCAGAAAATTGAGCTGATCCAACTGTTATGAGCCAGTCTGGGTCTCAGTGGCAAAATTCCCAGGGCTGGACCAAAGTGATGGAAATAAGGAGAAAAACTGAGTTTTGGGCTACAAAATGTTAAAGCCACATACATGTGTCAGTATGATGCTTGGCTGTACTTAGTCCCATTAGGCTAATGAAGTCTTAGGGTTACATTTGCACAGACTTTTTTTCAGGATGCAGTGCTTAGGATTTGTGGCTCTGTTATTCTTTGCACATGGTCATTACAGCAACAGCTGCTTTTAAATAATGCATGTTTGTTTGCATGTTTTACAGGTTTCTTTTGAAGATATAGATCTCTCTTAAAGCAGTTAATAGAGGTATGCAGAACAGAGTTTGGCTCTGTTTGTCCCTAAGAAAAATCAAGGAAAAGGCCCTAAAGCTCTTTGAACCTGCAACGCCAGTGTTTGCTCCCTCAAGGTGAACTGAGCACAGCAAGGAAACACGAGGCAGAGGCAGGTCCTGATGCAGAAAGTGTGCTGTCCTTCGTACCTGAATCCAAGCAATACTGAACACTGTTCTCAGCTTGCTTATGTCCCCACTTTCCTAGTATCAGCACCATTGACGGGTTTTCATCAAGAATTGGGTGGGGAGAACTTTCTGAAAAATCTCTTCTTGGAAACATTGCCTAAAAGAGGATTGTTTTAATGTGTTAACTCCATACTATTATAATATTACAATATTCATATTATAAAGGAATAAATGGACAGGACTCACTAAACTCTAACATACTTGCTGTAGGATCTTTCAATTTAATTAATGGGTTATTTGGTTTGACTCCTGGGGCATGCCTTGGCACGTGCATGAAACAACTGGTTACTCTAGGTGAAGGAGATGCCAGTCCTGTTTCTGCCTCAAAGCTGGGCGAAGGTTCAGGGCAGTCCATCCCAGACCCAGCTTCTTCCTGATGTCTCATGAAGGATCCCTGTGTGGCAGGAGGTCACCTTCAGGGAGATCAGAGTCCGGGGCCAACGGGAGGGCAAAGTGTGTCTTTAGTCCCTGCTGCCCTCGAGTGGCACAGAGCAGTTCGGCCTTGCACCCTGCAGACACCAGTCACAGCCTGCCCAGAGCCTGGGGAAGCCCTGTCCCTCCCTAGCCCTCAGCAAAGCAGATGTGTCTGACAGGGGAGGGTATCAAGAAAGCAGAAAGGAGACCTTCAGGAGAGAGCAGACTAGTGTGCAAGGTCAGCACTGACCACTGCATGAACCCTCCCTTGGGAGGTGCACCCAGGGACCAGGGTTTCTTGCCACACGTGAGGCCTGGAAAGTGTCAGATGTTGCTCTCAAAGCCCCCTCCAAACCATGCTATGCAGCCCCCGGTACAAGGCTGTTGGTCCACGTGGACATGGCGGGTCAACACAGTACAGCAAACCCAGCGCTCACAGGCTATACAGCCGGATGGAGGTGGTCAGTACAAAAATCAGGTACAAAGGTCTCATTTAAGAAGAGGGAGATCACCATCACATGGTCCTGTTGCAAACTGAAACCTGATTTGGAACGGATCCTACCTGGTGTTCATACATCGATTGGCTTCAGTGTCCAACTGCAGTACCTCTGTGTCCATGTTCCCCATAACCCTTTGGCAGAGGAGCAGCAAAATACATGGAGTAAAATTATTTGCAAGAGTCTTAAAGGAGTTCGTGTACAGGGATTTCACTAGTCAGCAGCTGTAGCATTACCCAGAAAATTCTCACTAAGGGCTATAAATCAACCCAAGCAACTTGCACATCCAGCAAACCAAACGGCTGTAAACTTAACAGTGCCCATTGCCTGCAACGAGCGGTGCTACGGCTCCTGACGCTGGTGTGGAGGGGAGATGTCCCACCCAAAAGGTACAGGATGAGCGGAGAGAAGAAGAAGGCAGGAGAACAATTAGATCAAAACCTTTTCTTCCATAACTGAACAGAAAAGGAGGAAATCAGTTTTCTGAATCATGTTAAAACATTATTCATGGAAGCCTAGGGCCTTCTTAACATGTGAAGCAGGAATAGCCTCTAGAATTCGTTTTTCTTTTTTAGAGAAGTCTAAAATTGACTGCTAATTGATTCTCATCTGTGTTGGCCAAAACAAAAAATCCACAGATTACTCACATTTGACTTAATTTTGAATAAATGTACTATCACTGGCATGATTGCTAATTATCCTTGTACTCAGTTACTCAAATTAGATTCCTATGACTTGATCAGAGTTGGATAAGCTGTATCAAGGAAAAGATGTTTATTTGCCTAAACCTGTGGTCTTATTCACATACAGATAACAGTGTATAGCAGGGTTTGACCTTTGAAAGGAGGAGTCTGACCATGCTGCTATTTTAGAGCAATTAGCACTTTTCCTGCCTTCTGACAAAGGGAGCGATGCTGGCTGCTCTCCCATCTCAGCAGATGGCAAAGGGACTGATGGTACCATTTTCATAGGACCTGGCTGGGAAAAGGGAGATGGACATGTTCAGCTGCTTAAAGGTCTTGTGTTCTTCACTTCTTTTTCTCGTGTCCTAATCTCATTTATCACCTTTGCTCCCTAATCCTGAAACAGCATCCCAGAGAAAGGGAAAAGACATTGAGTGAAGCAAGGGAGAAAGGTCAGGAAAAGAGCCCTGGAGGTGTTTTCCCTTTGTCTGAGGAAAAGGGCAGAGTTTCCTCAGCAACACAAAATACAGAAATGTGCTGTGACAAGATAGGAGAAGGAAAAGAGGAAGAAATAATGAGTGGAAAAGTTAAGTTGGGGATAGGTTAATATAAGAGGTGAAGACACAGATGCAGTCTGCGTGGCAAGGAACAGCCTGCTTGTTGTGGGGTGGAAGTGACCGGTAAGATGGGGAAGGGGCAGAGGCAGGTTGCCGGGAGTGAAGACACTGTAATTTTGGTGTCCTGGGAGAAGTCAGAGCCCCTCATCCAACCCAGAAGCTATCTCTCCTATGTGTCTGATTTATCTTGCTGGGATCGCCTAGCTGTGGGAGACTGGAGCATCGTCATGTTAAAAGGGCATGAGGGTTGGCAAAACTGCTTTTATCACACAGAAAGTGTGGTGCAGAGAAGCAAAACCAAAAACTAAAGCATACAAAGAAACAAAACCCAGCACAGGACAAAGTTTTTAAAAAATCACAGCATTTTAATTTTTTTAATCCCATGTGTAGGTCTAAGAACATAAACTGAAAATGAACTTAATAAAATCTCACACTGCAGAGAACAAGTGGAAAGGACCCACTGAGGAATACTTTTATCAGATCCCACGATTTTTGAGCCCATCTTGGTTTTCAAACCATTGGATGTGGCAACTCCGGGGTTACATAACTTTGAGAGACATAGCAGAAAACTGAGTTATCCTCACAAACAGATAAATAAAAATGTTGAAGGCTATTTACCTCAGCACTGCTGTACATACATCAGAAGTTGCCTTGGGCAGTCAGTATGTAATTTTTTTATTCAAAATCTTCAGTCTAATGCAACATTTATTTTTGACTATCTATATGAAATGCTCAAGAAGTGACTTGCCTGAAATCACTCACTAATGGTTGTAACGAAGTGCATGGCAACCGTAGAAAGCAAGGAAAACGTGACAAAGCACAAGGTTCTTCACAGCGGTCGAAGTGCTAGTGTTCATCAGGATTTGTTGGTTGTGGGATACCCTTGGACCTCATCCAGGGCTCACTGAGCTGATGAAAACGAGGTGCATGGAGCTGGGATGAGGCCCTGCATGCCAGCAGGTGCATTGTCTGTCTCTGGAGATGGCTTAGAGATCTTCATCCACAATTTGGCTGAGGCGCAAGCCTCCAGCAAACCTCCAGCCTCCAGCACTGGTTTAGCTTGGACACACCCATAGTCAGTTATTTAAACAGAATCACCAGAATTTCAGGACCTTTTTCATCAAGAAATGGGTGCAGGAAATGAAGATATTTTGAACAATATTATCTGGGGAGAGAACGTATCTTTTGATTAATCTGGTTTTTCAGGTTTCTGCCAGGTGAGTCCAACAGTAGAATGAACTGCAGTTTTTGCAGGATTTTAACCACACTCAAAACATCTCTCATCCCATCTTCAGATGTGATGCAGAACCTGGAGTGAGGATCTGGTGGTGGAGAAGAGAATAAAACCTTCCTCTCCCTTCCAAAACCCAATAGCCTAATCCAGGTTTCTAGCTTTGTCATTTTTCTATTATTTTTCCCCTTTCCTAAATGTATGAGATCACTTACTGCAGAGCTCTTTTAATAGGTGTGAGACCTATAGGGCTTTGATCACAGGAATAGTCTCAGAAGAAATTTATCCATAGGCATATGAAATAATGAGTTGATGCTTGAAAGCAAGAGTCTAAACGTAAGAAAGGCTCTAGGAAGCAAAAACCTCATATTTCCTGCAAAAAAGAGCAGGCCCATGCCCACGAGCCTTACCAACTCCAATGGTCCCATGGCAAAGCGATCACTTGCAACTTTCCGGATGTCAGTGGGAGCTGCACATGCTTAGCATCTTTGAAGATCACATCTTTAACTATCAGATAAAAAATGTTCCTACAAGTCTATATAATTGGTTCTTCACTGGGTTTTTAAATTTTTCTTATTTAAACTGCCATAAATGACAACTTGACCTGGGGTTCTTCAACTAGAGTTCAAATAAAGAATAATATGTTTGATATGTAGTAGGACCAAAATCATCTCGCTTTCCCAGAGTGGCTTGGCTAGGTACTATCAAAAGAATTAACACTCACTGCTAATTAGGCAAAGGGGAAATGTCACCAAACACATCATGAAGAACATATCCTTTTTAAGCAACCTCAGTTAAAACACTTCCAGCAGCTATGCTATAAAGGCACAGTATGAGGTAAAACAGACCCAAGAGTTATAAAAGGTATCCTACAGATCCAAATCTTACAAATCATTAGTTACATCCTCTTCTGAGCAACGTTCCATCACCTGCATTTGACTCTATTTTGCTAAAATTGCTGCAAAGAATTCCTTTACTTCAGAAAAAGAATATGTTGGCAATCTGCTACAATGATTTGGTTATGTTCACCAACTATTTATGGCTTTGCATAAATAAGCAATTAAATCTAACCTTTCAAAATGTCTGCTATAAACTGTATGAAAGCCATTCTAACAGTTGAGACCAACTAAATTCAACACAATCATAAGCCACCAGAAAAGCCTCTGACAATCCTATTACAGGTCTACACATAATTCTTGCAGGTAAACATAACCAGTGGTATATTTGGGCTGTTGACCTGTCACTTCCCTGCCTTTATTACTAAGTGTAAAAACAGGCAGGACATGATCATTCCTTCCATTTGTTTTGATTTTTGGCTGAGACAAAGCTCAGTTCAAGCATAAGATACCTCCAAACTCTTTCCCAGTAGCTCAGTTGCCCAATTTCACATAAAGCTAGTAATAACAAAAATTCTATTAAAATAAATTTAATATAGAGCAATATTTGCTAACAATCTTGTTAATCAGGCTTGTGCTGGCTTGTCTGTAAGTGTCCCACAGAGCTGTGAACATCCAGACCCCGAAGCCTGGGGAAGACACCCGGCACGGGTGTCTTTTTCTTAAACTTTGCATACTGCGATTAAGGCATGTGGGATCTTTCCTTCCCTCCAGCTTCACCTCTCTCTTTCCTTTTAAAATTGCTAATTGTACTTAGCAATGTTTTCCAATAGAGATCTTAAAATACGTCACAGAAACAAAATGAATTATCCCCTCGACCCTTCTACACCCCGGCATACTCCATTAGCTGAGAGGAAAGGGTGACCCAGCCTCTGGTAATTGATGCATCTCCTCTATTATGTAAACAGTCAGGAAATTTGAAATATAGCATTGCTAAGGGATTGTTTATAATATGCTAGCATGATTTTTTGCTTTATCCAGCTAAATTTTATGACCCTGTCTAACTGTGTAAAGCCTTTTGTTTGAGTTACCCTTCATTGAGTCCAAATCATTCTCTGTTTTGTGTCCTGTGCAGTCCTTGAGTACGATAATGCCATTTCAGCCACGCAGTGACACACGCCAGTGTCAAAGTTGACTCCCTATTTCTATATATAAATCAAACCAAACATAAACCTGTGCCCAGCTCTTAGGAATTACTTTAAGCCCCCAAATAAACTCCCTGCCATTTAACATTTGCAATTAATGTCCATTACTCTTTTTAAGTAAAACAGTCAATTAAATTCATTCTATTAATGGGTCTTGTGTCTGTTAAGCGATGTAATAAATTTCACGAGGAATGATGGCAGTGCTTTTTCCCATTAGTTTTTCTTATTCTCTAGAAAGCTTTTTCCCCCCACCGGTTGCAGGCTGCCTCTCTCTCCACACCCTCATCTGCGTTGGTGCTGCCATTGCGACAGTTGCCAAACGTGGGGGCCACCACCCCAGGGAGCTGTGGAAGGGTTTGGTGGTGGCGCACACAGTCACCATGCTCCTCCCTGGATTCCCAGCTTCTGTACTTCCAGCTTAATCTTTGCCTTTCATGTGTGCTGCTCCTGGCTGGGCTTGTCAGACACAAACAGGCTCAGTACATTTCTCCCCTTTCTTTCTTTCTTTCTTTCCTTCCCATTAGCAGGTTTGAGGCAAAGGTTCAGCTCATACAGGATTTCACTTCTATTAAGAGCTGTTCTGCATCTGTCCTCAGGAAGCACAAACCTTTTATCTCAAAGCAGGGCAAGCGAGCACTTGGAAAAAAAACCCCTTTCAGTAGGTATATGTCACAGCTTTAATTGAATCCCTGTCATTTCAACAGGGTCTTTCGACAGCTTTGTGGACTCAGTGAGCTGATGAAAACTTGAGCTGGTAAAAGAGCTTAGTGTGGCTGCTGGCCAGGACAGCTTTCCCCAACGATACGTGCCACACCATCATGTTAGACAGAATTAACTGAGACGGCAGCATCTCAGTTGTACCAGTGTGGCTATTGCGTAAAAAAGCCACATGGCT
Source organism: Pelecanoides urinatrix (assembly GCA_013400755.1). NCBI lineage: Eukaryota > Metazoa > Chordata > Aves > Procellariiformes > Procellariidae > Pelecanoides > Pelecanoides urinatrix. The sequence continues at coordinate 207,324 of VZTQ01003777.1, forward strand.
TCATTCAGGTGCAAGCTCATGTTTGTATCTTGTATAATTCTGAGTCATGAAGCAAAGTCTTTCTTACTTGAGTGAGGTAAAGTTAATACTACGTTTGTATTAGCCCAGCAGGTAAAACTGCAAAAATCAAACAAGTTTTCAGGTAGGCTAGTTCCTGAAACTGTGAAGGGACAGGAAGAAGAGCCACTTCAGAACCTAAACCAGGGTTTCTGTGCTCGAAATCTTCTTAGTCTTCCAATTCTACCAACTGCTCTCCTGACAGATAAGTTATCCCTTCCTACAAAAATATAGCTCCCTTATAGTCCTAGGTGGTGAGGTACTGGGCATTACTGATTCATTTATGCCTCACCCTATATGTGCACTCCATGGTGATTTTGTCTAAACTGCCTCATATAGTAAGGTCCCCTTAAAAGACAGAAAGCTTTTAAACTCAAAAAAGGCAAGTATCATTGAATTAAAATTTGAATCTTTTAAAATAAAAATCAATGGCTAGGCCACATAGACAGAAATAAAAATATTTCTTTTTTTTCTATATGTGTGTGTATATGTACATAATAATATGAGCAATCCATAGCGCACCTTGTGTTACCATGCCATAGGTAGCAGTTATCCACAGCAAATGCTCACTTTCACTTTTCTTTAGCTGGTATGTGACACCAAAGTTGTTAGCCTTATTTTATTTTCAAATATTCCCAATGGAGATAGTTTCACATCTTCAAAAAAGTCTACCAAGCAATGAATAACTCCCTCTTCAGTTTTGTAGTAACAAACAAATATTACAAAAGCTTTGCTGCTGCTGTGTTTGAGGCATTAGTGCCTATGAAGAAAAAAACACCCTTTTCAAGTAAGTTTTTTTTTTCCTTTATTGAAATACGAGCCTATTTATTGTAGAGAATCTATCTTAGTAAAGGGCATTTACTCAGCCTTATTAATACCCTCAGTCTGGCTCTGTTGCCACTGACACAGCCCTGGGTGCTGTTGGCCTCCACTCCTGCTGAGGCACGTCGGTGGCTCACGTTTGGCCCACTGCCCACCAAGGCCCCCAGGCCCTTCTCAGCAGAGTTACTCCCCAACAAGTCAGTCCCCAGCCTGCACCCGTCCTGGGGGTCAGTTCTTCAGCGTTTTGCATATGTCCTTGTTGAATTTCATGAGGTTCCTGTTGACCCACACCTCCAGCCTGTCTAGGACCTCTGGATAACAGCCCTGCCCTCCAGCATACCTACAGGTCCCCCCAGTTTCACGTCATCCACTGACTTGATGAGGGGGCATCCTGTCTCCTCCAGGTCACTGGTAAAGACATTAAACAGGACAGATCCCAGGATAGACCCCTGGGGAATTGTAACCTCCAGGTAGAGTGTGACAACGGGTCAAGAGCACCATGTCTCACCGGATACTGCAGGNATCCTCCAGGTAGAGTGTGACAACCCATTAGTGATTGCTTCAGATTTTCATCCATCTAGTTGTCCACGGGTCAAGAGCGCCATGTCTCACCGGATACTGCAGGAGATGGCATTGAAGGCCTTGCTAAGGTCAACATAAATGACATCCACTGCTCTCCTCTTGTCCACAAATCTAGTCTTTTCATAACAGAAGGCAAACAGGTGGGTCAGGCATGATTTACCCATAGCAAATCTGCACCTACTGTCCCCAGATCCTCCTTCTTCTTCATGTGCCCAGGAACAGCTTTCCAGAGGACATAGTCCATGATTTTCCCAGGAAATGGGACTGGGGCTGACCAGTCTGTAGCTCCCCGGCTTGTCCTTCTTGCCCTTTTTAAAGGTAGGTGCAAAGCTTGTCTTCCTACAGCCACCACAGACCTGCCCCAAATCCTACAACCTCTCTGAGATGCTGGAGAGCAGCTTTGCAATGACTTCCAGAGTTTCTGTGCGTGTCTGCAGGGCAACCTCCAACTCTTGAGCCATATTGAATTCTTTACTGATTCCAGGTTCTCACACAAAAACAAATGTGAATGAAGCCTTTTGTTAGCTGTGTTCAGTAAGTTTATTATAGGCATACTCATGATCCACACCTCTCTCACCTCTTAGTTGTGTTATAGCACTAAAATAAACCTGAACTTGAAGACTTAGGAGTTTAGTAAATTCCAATTAGTAACAAATGTTTCACCTCAGCCATTCTGGCAGCTGAGAGTAGTTGGCCCTCCCTCCTCTTCTCTACTCCAGCTTATTATAAAACTGGGAATCAAGATCAAGGTCTTCCTCCTAATATCAAGTCCCTAACCTGATCTCAGAAGGTTTAAAAATCTGCTCATGGTGAGACAGACCATGATGCCACTGACACAGAGGGATTCACTACAGCAAGGAGAAAACTTCAGTCATGTAAGACGGAAGACACAGTGCCTTGGAAACCTGCACGTCTGTCCAGTTGCTTTCTGCTTTGAGCCGGCCTCTCCTGAAATAAATAACGAGTACATAATATTTGTTTACACTTGTGTGTACATACATTAGATGTATGTAATACATATGCAAACCTGATGTTACAGATTTATGTAGTGAACATATATATATTCAATAAAACCTATATTTAATGAAATTTAATTTCTACCAGATAGAATGATCATGTTCTCACCATGTTTTCCAATACTTCTTCTTTGTTTTCTTGTATCTTTATTTTTGTCATAGTTTTATGCTTACTAAAGAGCATAATTTTAATCTGAAGATGAATCAGCATGTCACATCTTCTCACAGTGTGCCATGTTACATTTTTACTTCATTCATACTCTTTTATCATCTTCCATGGGCATCCATTACCTCTGTTTTAATTTCTCCTCATGTCTTTGCCTCTGACCGATCAGAGCCAGTAGTGTCCAATGCGTCTGATTGCTCCCGAACAAAGTTCTGTTGCTCACTCACAGTGACGATGCATTTAGCATTGCTAATTACAAAGCAGCATTTTATTACTAAGGAAGGTATTACCCAAATGCATGTCTTCAAGGATATTACATAAAATAAACTAAGGTAAAAGATTCACAGATTTGGAGCAAAAAAAGAAAATGGTTCTATCCCTGCTCTTATCTTGCGCATTTTACTTTTGCTATATTGATGGTCTTCAGGAAAACTGCGTTCTGTGACACCGTGGACTGGAAAGCTATTGCTCTGTTTTACAGTCTTAATAAACAGTCAGCTATAACACAACTGTAATGGACAACTTGAACTCAGCAAATTCCAGAGTTACTATTTTGTTATTTTCCAGGGAAGTGCAATGAACAGTTCTTATGTTAGGCAAAACGGCATCCAAATACCTCCTTCCTTCTTTTCTAACATTTTCTTGACAGCTTTAATATTGACAACTTCAGTATTTAATACTTTGCTGCCCAGGAGAGCACTCTCTTCCTTAGGAGAGATGCTGTCCTAATAAATCAAGGGACAGAGTGTAAATGCACTGCAGAAACCCCCAGAATCAGTTTTGACCATGAGCAATGCTTAGCTCTCCTGACTCATCCCAGTGGAGTACCTCCCATGGTTCAAACTGTGCCAGACTCCTGGCTAAACCAGTGCTGAGCGAGACTGCAAGAGGGAAGGAAGGGAGAGGAGCCCACGCACGAGCTGCTGCCTCCACGGCACTGCTCTCCTTTTACGCCTCCACGGGGGTGCAGAGGAGCCGTGGTGCTGCACCGCAGGGGTAGGATTGCCAGAGATGTAGAGGGGAGATGGGAGGCAGGGGCTTCAACAGCCAGATGCCCCAGCCAGCCTGGGAACTCAGTGCTTGCTGTCACACATCACACGTATCAGCATGAACTACTGCAGTAACAGGACCAACAGCCTTACATACCAAGGCTTCTCCATGGCCTTGCTGTGGGGTGGACCTTATACACCCGCATTTGCCTTTGACATTCAGCCATGTAAGGAGTATAGTCACTGTTATGTTCAACTTTGAGCACTAATGATAAGGCAGGCAAATGTGCATGTAGAAGCTTCTACTTTAAAAGTCCAAATACCCTGCCACTCTGAAACTACTGCTGTGATTTTTCTTTAAAGAAATTATTGCATGCTCCGAGCCAGATATCTGAATGTTGTACTGAGTGCTAGTTGGCAGGTACTGTAGCTAGTCTCATGGCCCACATGAAGGATGATAATAAATGTGATGCTGAAACAGCTCCTACTCTGGCTCCTTCCCCAGGGAATCTTGTACAAGCAGCACGTTCCTGCATGATTCAGAGCGATGTCTATTCCTGTTCCTGACATTTCCACCAGATATGGTGTGACTCTGTCTCAGTGTTAAGTGACACACCCTTCATTCAGCAAGTCACGCTGAGCAACGGCTGTCCTCAACACAAGCTAGGATGAAGTCTCTATGTGCCCAGTACCCATCCTCTGAACACACTAATAACATCCTCCTGAAAGGGTCCTTTCCTCATTCAGAAGAAAGACTCAGATGCAGCCTCCTTCAACAAGACCACGATGGATGCACTACTCAGACCACTGACTGAAGTAGGGTGGGGGTGGAAGTTAGGGAGCTCACAGCTGTCACACTTCTGCTCAGTTAATGGAAGAGGCTGTGAGCACCAAGTACTCCAGCAGAGCCAGGCCCGGCCCCAGGGGCAGCCGCAGCCAGTGCCCAGGAGCTCCTGGTGGCTGGTTTCCCCTATGACATACCCACGGATGTGCTGCTACAGATCGGCTCTCTGCCCCAGTCCCTATTTAAGTTCACGGGCTATATGCCCAAAATATACATCAACAGATTCCTTGCAGAGCTACAGTTCTATGGAAGGGACTTATTATGATATTAAGAACACCCTTGGAGAGGGGAGGGAGAAGACCAGGAGCTAGCCCCAGGTTCGAATGCCTGTGCGCACTGCTGGGAGGCCAGCGGACAGCAGCCAGGTCCCTGCGTGTCTGCTTTATTCCTTCCAGGGATACTGAGAATGGAGGTTTATTTACAGCTTCTGGGTTATTCTCTGGAGTGGAGGCTGGCATGCCTTGTATACCTCAGTGGAGAAGTGTATCCCATCTTGCTACCATATAATGTACTGAAAGCTCATAGCTGTAAATTTACAGATGTTTTTCCAAGTACAGATTTTTCTCCCATGGAGAAAGGCAGTGGCAGGTACGCTCTGCTCCTTCAGGGTGTCCTCTAGGGCTGGGTGGGTTATGCAGTTTTATGGTGATTCACAACCCAGGGAGTAATAATGCAACTGAAACACCACAAACATAAGACTTCTTGGCTGAAGAAGCACTGAAAAGAAACATAGATGAGAGGTCTTTTGGTTGGGAGAATATTTTCTTATGGGAGCAGATATTTTTCTAGCTGTAGTTGCCAGAGATGTTCTTTATTATGTGAACATGCCAAAAAATTTACTACCACTGTTAGACAGCTGTCATAGTGTTCAGATTTTGGATATGACACTGTAGCATGAGTTTTATTTTCATCTGTGCAAAATGGCTCCGTAACATTCTGCAGTAGTACAGCATATAAATAATTCAGCTACTCAGAGAGTTTTATAAATAAAAATAGAAATTATTTAACATCACTTTTTAATTTAAAGTAAGACCAGCTACCCACTTTTAAAATTCTTGGCTCTAATTTAATATAAATTTTTTCCTTGTGTCTCTCTTTCTTCATAAATGACAAATACAGGATTTTTCCTCCAGGAGATATTGTGTTTGTATTGTCATTGATAAAACCAATTTTAAAAATAATTTTAAATTAAATCAGCAGAATATGTTCTTCTGTCTTCTTTATTGCTGTAATTTCCTCCAGCATTCACTGTATGATATTAGAGGCAGAAAAATAATTCTGTAGTAGAAATATAGGATTATTATCAGAAGATATCAGTTCTCTTTGTGCTTTTTACAGTTTTTGTTACACTTCAGAAATGCAGATAACAGGTATTTACCAACATCACAAGGTAGTTTGAGTTTTAATTTTCTTTGCTTAGATTTTTAGACCCTTAAATAGTGGGTACTTTATCCAGATAAAGTACTGCTTCCCATCTGTTTTTACAGGGTGCCAGTCTGATGGTACTCCTCTTTGATTTACCAAGTCATTAAATGCTGCGAGATGCTAGCTGGTGTTAACAATCATGCTCATATAGCTCTACCAAAAGCGGTTCAAATGGTTATTGTCACCTGGAGGCCATTTCCTCCGGTGCTGAAAACATCAAAACTGATTGTGTGAGCTCTCCAGGCTGCTTCACAGCAAAGTAACCGTAAATTAACTCAAATCCTCTTCCACCTCAGAGGTCAGGAAGCATTGGGATAAGGTGAAAACTGCCAAAAGGCAAGCTAAATTATACCCTGCAATTACTTACATTTTCTTTATATTACAATGAATAGAAAGCCCTTCTTAAGTCATATGAATTGAAAGAGAAAAATAAAAGATACAGGGTCATCAGTAAGGGGAGGGGGGGAGCAGTTTGAAAACATTCTAGGCACAGTCCCTACCTAAATGCTTAAGCTGACTTTGGTTTTAATGGGATAGTTTTGGGGTGTGATGGCAAAGGCAGGATAGATGGTCAGAAGCAGGCTATGGGAAGAGAAATCTGAGGAAGGAATAAAAATCAGCTTGATGAGGAGGGGCATAATTCCAGCTCATGGAACTGGCTTCAGAAACAGTGCATCTGACAGCAAGAATTTCAAATCAATCTCTTGACTTGGGAGAGGTGATTGAGAAAGTGAGCCAGGCAATTGAAAGCACAGCTTGTTATTCATGTTAGTTTTTAAGTGGCTGCTGACATTTGTTTGCAAACTGCCAGTTTGTGTTGCTCAGTTGCACTAAAGGCGAGTAAGCGTGCCCGTCACCCCTCTCCCTGCCTTTGCACAGGCTCAGCAAAAGGCTGGCAGGGGCACGAGGTATCCTGAGTGCATGGGTTCCCCCCGGAGTCCTGCTGTTGTCTCAAAGGATACTGGCATTAAATGGTGGGCCACAGAGCACATGGCAACTCTGGTGCCACAGAGCAGACTAAATTTCCCACTGGAGAAAAAAGCAATGAGGAGGAAATGAGGACAGCTGCTGAATCCACTTACTAGATTCAGCACAGAAAAACACACCAACAAATGCCTTTTATGCTGTTAATAATGTTCCACTCTATAAGCTTTTACAATTCTATTGCAAAACCATCAAATATCAATTTATTTGTATAATGCACTCACTAAGATACATCATATATCTACTGAGCAGTTGAGGCTTATGCTGAGTCTGCAAGCTCGCTTCATGCCAGTGCGTAACTGATGGTAGGAAAGTTTTCCTGCCGGATCCTCAGCCCAGTCTGTAGGATGTCCTGAAGCAGCAAGAACCCCCTGCACATCGGCACCGTCTTATTTACACTCATAAATCCAGTCTGATGCCTGTCTGACTGACTCAGAAATAGCTCAGAAAAATCCTATTTCTGCATCGAATTGTGCCAGTTATTCCCCCAAATGTGAGATGCTCCTCCCCTCATCCTCCTTATACTTTTTCAAATCTGGAAATTGCCTTCTCAGTTGCAAAGGGAATTTTCTGGTTTGCACATCCTTGCCCTAAAGATGAAAAACGATATATGTTCAGTTTGCGTTTTTGTAAGTGTGCTCACCCCTTCGCTTTGCATTCTGTGCACATGTCTTCTGCAAGCTCTTTTTAGTAATCCATATCCCAGGTGGAAACCCTCCTCCTCTCCTCAGACCCTGTTTCAGCCCATTTGCTCTCATGAATAACTCTCTTGTTCATGGCAGAGCATTCCCATCCCCATCGAGAACAGATGGTTGGAGTGATGAAAGCAAACTCTGTTTATGACAATGTGTAACTTTAATTCCTAACTTAGGGCGCGTTCTAACTACATTTTCCATTTGCAGCTCTGTGTTTATTTCCACATTCAATTCTAAATTCGTTCTACCATCAATATTAAAATGTCATCTTTTCAGCTGCTCAGCTGGATTCAAGAATCCCACTTCTTGTGCTTGTCATGGACCAGTATTGTGTTTTCAATTTATGACCACATATTATAATAAAGAGAGACCAACATTACCCTAGTAATGCTTTGTTTAACTGACATTATTATGACATGTAAGAAAATAGGAATAATAGTACAATCTACTTGACCATAAGGAATTGATTACTGGAGTAAGATGCAGAAGACCATACAAACCACTCCTGATCTCCTTTCTCTTTCTTCCTTCTGCTCAGTTTTTCATGGCAATGAGCGCGCCTGCAGCCTAACTCTAGCTGTCATGGGACCTTTCATGCTATTTGTAGGAGTAACTGTTGATTTTAGAATGATAAAGATTGATCACTGCTGAGTCTGTTTGTGGGGCTGAGCCACCAAAATCCAATTTAAGGAGGTTTCAGGCAACCTGTGATGTGAACCTTTAGTTACTAGTGAAAAGCAATATTTTGCTTGTATTTTTCATGTAATCACTTGTATCTACCACAAAGTTTGGTTTCACTCATCCCATTCCCAGAGGAGAGTTGTATTTAGTCTCTCATGCCAGCTGATATACATGTGCATATATATATGCACATATGTTATGTATATGTATGTATACATGTGTTGTATATATACATATATACACATATGTTGCTTTTTTCCCAATAACTCAGGGCAGTTAAAAATGTGCTTTGTAGTTGGAACAAGAGATTCAAGAAATGGCTAGAAGTTTTCCTTTAAAGCTTCATTTTTTACAAAAATTGTTTTCACTCTTTTGCCAACGTACATTTCAATGGCATTTTAAAAGTCAAAATTTTCCATTTTAAAATTTTTTAATGGCAATACCTCCATTTTTGACCTTGTTCTTGATTTAGTATTATTCAAATACCAATTTAAAAATACTATTTTCCACACTGTCTATAACATTTTAATGCAAGCTTAATACTTACAGACTAATCCACATGATCAAAAATAAGGAAGCAATCACTAATCGAAATGAAGCCTTTCCTTGGTGGCAAACAAAAATGTTTGCAAATATGTCAAGAAATCTCTGACAAGCATCAGCGAGGACCAGTGATGGGAATGGAGCTGCAGAGCGGGCTGCTGCAGCACGTGGCGAAACCTCTTGGGAACGCAGCTTTGGGCAGGAAGCCTGGAGCCAGGCTTCCCATCTCCCGGTCAGCCAGGGTGCCTGTGCTTCCTGAGAGCATGAGAACTTCCTGAGGGACCTTTCCCGAGACTTGGTAATGACGTCTCTCTTTGTGAGCAGAGCTAAACTAGAGGATGTGGGGAGAAGCTTGCACCCCAGCCAGCCCTGCTTGCTGCAGGAGGAGAGCTGGCAGCAAAACTGTTCTGTGCATCCTAAGGGACTGTGGTCTTTCCAACAGGTACTTGCACAGGACTCCCAGCCTGATCCCTTATTGTGGTTCCCCTTCTCCCTGCAGTAAAACTCTGCTGGCACAAAGTCTTCCCCATAAACCCCTTCCTGCCATGTGGGGAAGTGTGATTTCTCCTTTTGGAGCACCATGACAAAATCCTGCAGGCATCCTTTTAAAATTTGTCATTTATGAGTGACTGGCAGATGTCAGGGTAAAGGTCTAGAATATGATATTGTGACATGGCGCCAGGAGTAGAAGGTCTCAAGTACAGGGCTACAGTGCACAAATCATCAGCCAGCACTGACATTCCTGTAACTTCCAGCACTTGGGGTCACAGGCTCATAGGAAAATTCAGGCTGGAAGGCACCTCAGCAGGTCCAACCTCCTGCTCCAAGCAGGGCAAGCTGTGAGGTCACACCAGGTTACTCAAGGCTTGTATTCAATCTTTTCTTACTTGTACTTTCCTTCAGACATTGCTTGTTTCCAAGCCTCTTTATTTCCCCCAGTTTTATAAAAAACTGCTGTGTTTACTCTTGCCAGGGCTGTCAATTCCTCTGGACTACCTCGTGAGTGCTCATGTTGTCAACATCTTTTATTCTTTTTTATGAAGTGCTAGAACTGCAAACTGCTATAGTCTGGCCTCTGCTTGGAGAGTTCTCTCAGAATCCCTTGTTCACTTGCCATGTCAACTGGACTACTGAAATTCATTATCTGGACGACTTTTCTGTGCTCCCCTGATGACGTTGGCTCAAAGAAGTAATGTTTAGGAAGCAGGTGTTTGGTGGCAACCCATGCAACTTTTTAATCTTGGGGCACAGGTTCAGATGTGACTGTCAGTGGAAAGTATGAGCTTTTTGTGTGTCCTGGTTTTGGCTGGGATGGAGTTGATTTTTTTTTTTCCCCCTATTAACTGGTATAGTGCTGTGTTTTGGATGTAGTGTGAGAATAATGNGGTAGCCCAGGCGATGAGCCAGGCCACTTTCTTACTTTCCATTAGCCCTTCCTGGTGTGCCATGCACTTCTGCGTCATGGGCCATGCACTGGGCTCCCCCCCAGCCCACACTCTGCTCCACCACAGCCAGATTTTGGGCTGTGCCCAATCCTGCTCCCTGTGCATGCATGTCTGCAAAGGCGGAGATGGAAATAAAAATATACAATGAAGTAATTGTTTTCTTAATAGCATGCATTGTACCTTTAGCAATATTTTTGTTCTAAGTTGAAACCAGGTTTCTTCTTTTTCCCAACATTTGAGAGGATTACACATGAGGCTTTGAACATTAGATGCAGTCATTATACTGTCACAAAAATAGGTATCACAGTTGTAGTACAAAATACTCCCACAAGCTTGTTTATATGCAGAGAAAACCTTACTCTTGAATGTCACATCTGCTTTTAATAGCAACAAAACAAAGGGAGTTCACAAGTCCCAGGTAAAATGTAACCTTTAAGAAAGTATAAAAACAAGTGGAAGATGTCAGCAAGTGTCCTCAAAACATCTGCTTGCAGATTAGATGTGTTAAGAGGACCTACATGGAAACCAGTGATTTATAGACTTCTCTCCAATACAATCTACTCTCCTATTGCCAACATAATAAGCACATCCACTTAAAAATTTCTGATGGAGAAATATGCATTGGAAAAATATGCATCAAATAAATGTAGTTTTGATACAGTGAAAGCATTTCTGCTGAAGGAATTTAATGTAAAAAAAGGAAAAAAGTTGAAACAATATTTTGACTGACGTGCTTTGCGTCAAAATACAATAACAGTTTTTGTGCCATTAGCATTAATTTATCTGTATGTATTACGTAATATCTTTATATATATTAGTACATTGATTAATATTATACAAGTGTAAGATGATACTATTTTGATGCAACTTTCTGAAAGTTTAAGGTTTCAGTGTTGTAAAAACAAATGTTAAGTCCAAATGAAAATATATTTTAAGTTTCTTTCCACGGAAACACAGACATTTCAGTGTGGCGTGCAGATGTGCAAGAAAACCTGCTAAAAACAACTAGAAGAAAACTGGAATTTTATGTGCGAGTGGATACTTGATTTCTGATTAGTTCTAGTAAACTTCTGCAAGATGATGGACTCTGAAAAAGTCTGCATTTCTCAGCTATGCCAGCAGCAATACAAAAACACAAAACATTCAGTGGCTTAGCCTACAGATGAGTCCAGATCAACAAGTTTAGAGAAAGGCAGGAATATCAGTGAGCTGCCATCCCAGTCTAAGATTGGCAGTAAAAGTTGGTAGAGTCAAAGGATGCTCTCAGGTTGTGGAAGTTGCAGTTTTTTTAAAGGATGGGTGAGAAAAGTGAAACTTTGTACACACCTAGTCTTAACCATATGAAAGAGGGATTTAAGCTAGTCATTAGGGCTTCCTCTACTCAAGGGGGGGTGGCAGAGAAAGAGAGAGATTAGCATCTCCAGAGAGCTGCTAATGCCATTATAGAAAAATCGATGTTACCGATTTATGGACTGAATCGATAGACTGCAGAGGGAACTTAGTTAACAAGCTGTGAGTCCCATCTAGATGGGTACCTGTTATTCGCACTGCATGTGGTAGACTGCATGGATTGCCAGGTGATAGCTATTTCTGGAGGCAGATGTTGGAGCAAAACATGGGAGTCTTCAGAACATAATAGGGATTACTGACTGATAGAAAGCTTTCTAATTATGGAATTCTTCCATTGAAGAACTTTTAATGCATTACAGTCACCAAACACCTTATCAAAATCTTATGATAATTGAATCTGAGAACCAGAGGACATGAAGTGTACAGGAAAACTGAGGAAAACTGTATTCTTTGCTAAAAAGACCAGTTTTAAAATGAATACATCCGAACAGTTACCCATTGAATTTTGGTAGGTTTTCCAATCTCTTCCTGAGCATGCCATTTAATAACATGCTTTTTAATACTGACTGAATTATTGCAGCATGTTATTTAAGGGCCATACATCCTGCTTCCAATTACAGCAGCCACTGCAGATGGAAGAATAATTTTGCCAGTGGTACACTCCTTAATGAAGAGGTGATACCTGGAGAGGTTGGGAAAATGAGTTTCTTTTCAGAATTTTTATTTCAGAACATCCTCTTTTGAAAATCTTACTTCTGGGAGTTGCCCCAGAGGAAGACTAAACACCAAGTGTTTGGACTAACAGCATACATAAAACTCACTAAGAACCCAATGTCCTCACTTACTTTGACTGTTCCAGAAATTAGAGATGTCTACACACAAACTAGATGGGGAAGGGAACAGTTGTTTATTCATCCTAACAGTCAGATCACTTTGATTCATGAGTGATCTTTGATAGAAAGCGATAAGCACAGGCGTTAATCAAAACTAGAGTTGCAGAAAGCAGGAAGACTCATGGAAGCAGGAATTACTGCTACTGCCACCTGTCACTTCCATTCTTTCAAATCAGGCATGTGTAGAAACAGCTGTCAAAATAAGATTTAAGCACCTATGGCAAATCTAAACCTGACTGAGGTAAATAAAAGAGCTACTCCTGTTTAGTAACTGACAGCTGGTTAATAGGCCGTAATCATTTGGAACTGTTACAAACTTATTTCAAATTATGGAAGTGAAGTGGGAGGCAACTGAACCACTGGTTCAGCTAGAGGAAAAAGTGTGAATAGCACATCTGGCTCCATCTGTGCCAGAGTCACCGACGCATGGACTGGCCACGACAGGGGGATCCAGCTTAGGTTTATCTTCAGTGGAAAACACTGGCAACGGGTATTTTCTCATACCCAATTTCTCATACCCAATTTTCTCAGCCACCTTCTAGGTTCGCCTCCATCTTCTGATAATCACTCTACAGTGTGTTTTCCCACTGGGAAAAGTCTTGATTATGCTAAGTCTTATCGTCTTCATTTCTACAGCAATGTCTCCAAATAGATATTTCCACCTTTACTGTGGATTTGCACCATTTTACATGAAAGGAAAATCAGTCCTAGTAAAATCACTTTCTCAAAATGCCTTTGGGTGCCTGTCTGTATGTAGATTTGTATTTGAAGAGGGCAACTTACGTCCCCTTTCCCCACCATGATTTAGACTCTCTTGAACTTTGTGGAGAACAGATACCTGGTAGTGGCTGAATCTTGACAGCAGCAAGGACTAGATCCACACTTCGCAAGTCCTGCTGGTGAACAACCTTCTTGGTGCCAGCAACCGAATCTCTACACAATCCCCCTGCTCAGCTTGCTTTTCCCTCCATCCCTATTTGCCCCTGTGTCCAAGTCACCACCTTCTCTCCTAATAGTGACTTCTCTGCACTTGCTACTACAGGTAGGCAAGGGCAGGGGGCTCTTTCAGCCGTTTGGGCAGCAGCCTGATCCCACCCTCCAGGGAAGGCTCAGCCAGCAGCATCTCTGGGGCTGCCCAGTGGACCATGCTGCTTTAGTTACATCAAGGCTTTCTGTCAAATACGACTAAGTAATTCTTGGACTGAAGACCCAGGGTGTGCTGTCAGGAGGTGTAAACTTCCTGCCAGCTTTGATCATGGGTGTTTGTATGGGACGTCGGTGGTGGAGGTAACCTTTGGAGACAAGCATTCCCCTCCTCTGGCTGCATATGAGTATAGGACTTTCTGCCCCAGTGCTTTTACAAGGTGTGAGTGGACTGGATCCATGTGAAGATAGCTCTGTGCACTATATGGTAAATAATACAGTTGTTTTCTGTTGCTTCATTGGGTGAATAGAAAGATTTGCACCAAATTTCTTGCGCAAACTCTTATAATTTAAAACAAGTTCTTTCCATGGACATTTTGAACTGATGTTCAAGTGACTCAAAACGATTTTTGCCATTAAATTTTGGTATAAATATACCTACAGAAAGTGAACAGAAAATGACTGTTAACTCAGTCAAAGCACATTTATTTAATAAAACATTTCCTGAAAAGATTCTGTGGTATTCATGCATTAAGTATTTCTGAAGCTTGAAAGGAGCTGTAATGAAAGAGTGACATTTGGAAAATGTAATTAAGATTTCTCAAATTCTTTGCTTGGAAAAAAGATCATTCATATTTTCTTCCTTTTCTGGAAGACTGTCATATAATCTCATGATGTGATGAAGTTAATCATCTGACTGATAATGATTTTTATTCTGTTTGGTTACTATTTGCTAGTTCCACTATTTCTGTGAACAACATGGATATCTGCAGTCAGGAAAGCGATATTTGTAGCAGTAAAGACTAAATTATCCTCGACTATTGCTGATCTCTGCTATATCAGCTGAAGCTATTCCTAAAGAGTGTGTGTCTTTGGGAATGACTGTAATTTTCATTATACTCCCACCTGTCATAAATTTATGTCATCTCATAACAGAAGTACAAATTCTGCTTTCTCAGCTGTCTAGCAGTTTACCATAACACATTCTGGACACTGGTTAGCTGACTAGCAAAATCTAAGATAACAATTAACCTTTTTCTCACTTTTTCCTTATCTAATTTTTATTTCTGCATTTGCCTATACTTTACACCTTATTCCAACTACTTTTTCAGCTTTCATTGCTCATTGCTTACTGTCATCACTTGAGAATTAACTGGTTCACAAACCACTGCCCATCCACATTTCAGTGGCAATAGCTTCAGTATGTATTTGTAGGATTTACAGCCCTACCTGCTACAGACAGATCTTAGACTCATAGAATCATAGAAGAGCCCAGGTTGGAAAGGACCATGAAAGATCACCTGTTCCAGCCTTTCATGGGAAAGGGAGCCTAGATGAGATTATCTAGCACCCTGTCCAATCACATCTTGAAAACCTCCGGTGATGGGGACTCTACCATGCCCCTGGGGAGATTGTTCCAGCGATTCATTGTTCTCATTGTAAAAATTTCTTTCTTCTGTTGAGATGAAACCTCCCCTGGTGTAACTTGTACCTGTTACCCCTTGTCTTCTCCATGTGGCTCCTCATGAAGAGAAAGCCTCTGTCCTCTTTGTAGCTGCCTTTTAAGTACTGGAATGCTGTGATGAGATCCCCCTTAAGCCTTCTCTTTCCCTTCAGTCTTTCCTCATAGGGCAGGTTCGCCAGCCCTGTGATCATCTTCATGGCCCTCCTTTGGACTCTCTCCAGTCTGTCTACATCTTTCTTGAATTGTGGAGACCAGAACTGGACACAGTACTCCTGGTGCAGCCTGACAAGCACTGAGTAAAGTGGGATCATCACATCTCTATCCTGCTAGCAATGCCCTGCAGATGCAGCCCAGGAGCTGGTTTGCCTTTGTCGCTGCAGCGGCGTACTGCTGACTCATGTTTAGCTGTTGTCCACCAGACTCCCAGGTCCCTTTCAGCAGGGTGCTCCCCAGCCATACAGATCCTAGCTTGTACTGGGTTCTTTGGTTATGTTGTCCAAGGTGCAGGGTCTTGCACTTGTCTTTATTTGTTAAATTTTATACAGTTATCGCTAACCCACTCTTTCAGCCTGTCCAGGTCTCTCTGTAAGATGGCATCCCAGGGGAACAATCCAGCCACAGTCCCCAGCGGGAAACTGCCAACAGGAGTCAAGGAAAGAATCTCTGCCCCAGAAAGCCATGGGAAATAAAGGGAGTTATTGCCCAGAGGGGAATAGTACTTGCTATTGGATGCAAGGGCGAAAGAATTTGAGGAGAGTGTAAAACTTATTTATGGATATTTAAAGGAATTGTGAGAATTTGTGAAAATTATGATTAGGACCAAAGGTGGCAAAAGGGAGGGACCAAAGTGAACAAGGGAGAAATACATGAGAAAATAGAGGGGAAAAGGAGATAAAATTTGCTGGTCACATGTAAACAAGGCTGCTGGTCTGGATGTCTCTCTAGCTACACAGCCTGTCAGTCTTCTTATTAAACTATTCCTATTTTCTGCATGTACATGCTCTCTGTTCTGTGTGTGCCTGTATGTGCATGTGTGCATGATCCACTAGCAAACTGCAAGTTGGACTAGCTGGAGAGCAGGGTAAGAGGTCCAAGTGCCAGTCACTGGGGAGGGACTGCAGGTCTGAGGGGGCCCTTGGTGTCAAAAAAAAGGAGGTGACCAGGCAGTGGAAGGGTGAGGCTGGATGGAGCCAGGGTCAAAGGACAGCTACTGGGGACACACATGGGGAGGGGTGTGCGTGTGTGTGAGCACACGTGTGTGACCGTGGGCAATATCTGCTCAGAATCTCTACCGGCCAGACCTGGGGATGCAGAGCCATGGCGGGTAGAGTCAGCCAGCAGCAACAGCAGAAAGCCCCTGTGTCCTCAGGTTCAGTGGATCCTGCAACTTCTAACAAAATTTAAAAGCCAGAATCTATGTATATTTATGAATGTTTAATATGCATTACAATTTTTCATCAATTTGATATTAAAGCAACAAATATAAATTCAGAAAGCCTCTGTAATCAAAGGCAGTGTTGGAGAACAACTTATTTCATTTCATATGTTAGTCTACAGCAATTCGTATGCTAAAACTATATTTAAGCATATCACACTGAGATGAGTTTTTAAATAGTCATTAGATACTCGCACTTTGAACATAACACCTTGATGTCTGCCTATTTATAACTTCAGTTTGGAGCCTGCAAAAGAAGTAAAATAAAATTTTCAATATCACTTCACGTAGATTTTAACATTCCAAGAAAGCTGGAAGTTGACTAAATGGCTGCAAATTCATATATCCTGTTTGCAACTCATTGTCAGAATTGGGTGCTTTACATTCTGCAGGACCACCAGAAACATCTTCCTGTAATGTTCAAAGTCACCTGGAAAGTCTTTGTAAAACTGAAGCATATTCAGCTGCCTGATGTGCCAGCTGGAGAGAAGGATTCATCTTTTGTTCTGGATTTTTTGAAATAAACTGAGTGAATTCACAGATGCAGCAGACACACACTACACCCAAAACCAGGGCACTGAGTTTATGAAATGGTTGCTGGTCTCCCTCCTAATAATATACTGTTATTATCTCTATTTGCCAGGACATATTTGCCACTTTGAGATTAAACTTGCTTTCAGTTTTCTGACAGTTGTAAATTCCTTCTTTTTACCATCTTGGCTCTAAGGCTTTCAGCATCTGAAGTTGTTTTTAAAAGTGCATGGAAGATATTCATCGCTTCCTGCAACACATTAGACTTCTAGACTGTATCATCTGAAGTTTTCACCGATATGAGGGGACCAGCTATTTGATTGTAACACTATCTTGTTTGTAATTATGTCACCTTATCACTCAAGAGTGCGATTGCCCTAATTTTCTTTGTGAATAATATTAATATTTTTGAGATTTAGAAATAAAAACTTGCATAGATATTCATTTGATTGCCATTACTTTGAACCATAATTTAGGCAATATCCCTTTGTTTAGAAATACGTACCCAAGTGCAGTGTGTTCTAGGATTCTGGCAGCAGCCAGGAAATCCCACTGTTTTGTTGTGAATTTTATTATATCTGTGAAATTGTCACAAACTTTGTTAAAGATGGCAAAATCCCCTGCTGTTAGGACATCAGTTGCTGTATGAGAGAGGTGAGCAATACAGGGAACATGTTGCAAACAACTATGTACTCAAATAGGATTTTTACCGATGAGAACAAGACATGCATATACAACATTTCTTCCTAATACACTCTGAGCTTCCAACTGTTTTCAGCTCCAGGGACCTCCTTAAGCTGATGTGGTTCCTGTGTAGTTAGGAATCCTCTAGTTTTCCTTCCATAATATTGTTATCCTCAGCAACCTGAAGCAAGGAGTTCAGAGATTTACTGCATTTTCAATGAAGAACTCCCTGCATGACTGTCGCCTAATCAACGGCTGAGCAACACCCAGCTACTGTCACCCAGAACAGCAAAAGAACCATAACTGGGGCATCATATGCAATTTCTGAAGTACTGCCACTCCACTGAATATTGCACACTAAAAATCATGCAGTTCCTGGAAGTCCTTGCAAATTTGCTGTTTCACCACCAATTCAAGAAAGCTGATGACTTTACAAACAGTTTGCTTTCTCTTTTTTGACTATGCTTCATCTTCCAGTGCTCTGGCAGGCATTCCTTCACCAAGCGCTGATTCTCAGCAAGGGAATGCATGAGGTGCATATTTAATTTGAAAAAGCAAAAATACATAACACATTCAGACCAAGCATGTTGCCATTTTGGTCTGTAATTTTTATTTGTTTCTATGTTTTTGCTGCAACCTTTAGTTTCATATGACTTGCAGATATGTGTGCTAAATCTGAGTTTGATTTGCCAGCCACAGCAACACTACAGTATTTGTGCCTTAGCATTCGTCCTTCATACAATCTATTTCTTCTGTGGTTTTTTTTTTCCCACTGCAAATTCCTTATATGTGGCTCATGACTTTTTTGCCTTTTGCAGAGCCAGCCTCACAAACCAGCACTGCACTTTGCTGTCAGCCATATAGTCCTCATCCTTGACATGATCTTGTCTCCTCTTGGCTGACTTCAGAGTTTGCAAGATAACCAACACTCTTCAGAAAATAAATTTTTACAGAAACAAAGAAGAAAAACTACATCTGCTCGTGCCCACACATCAGACTTCTTTGTCAGCTGCAGTCCTCTGTTTCCAGGTCAATCCTGTCCTGCAGACTGTCCAAAGGCTAGAGACCTTACAGCTTCCAAACTCCTGGTTATCTTGCCAAAAGTTGGGCAACCCAGGAATCTGGCTGGCCTGGACACCTGAAGACTCATGTTCCTCAGCTAGTCAGTGTCTCATAACTTGCTGTTTCCAGAAAAGGGTATTGCACCACCTCAGCCCTTCCAAAATTTTCTTTTATGGTATTTTTGGCAGAACAGGTTGAGGATTAGGCACAAGTTGGGCTATGACTGCAAAAACGTCTGGAAACTGCTGGTAAACTAACAGAAGTTAGTTTTTTTCCTGGCCAGCTGTGTCACGTGTATAATTTCATTTGTTTACAGTACTGAAATTTATATCTAAGTCACTACCCTGAATGGTCAGCAGTGGAAAACAAGCATTGTTTTGCCATAATTTAGCTGTGTACTAATTTAGTATGTTAGACGTCCCCATAAGGACAAGAAGAACTGTGCTCTGATGTGCCTGTTTCTTTTCACTGACCGTAAAGGGAGCTAGGGATGACCAGCTCCAATGCAGACGTGCACATTTCGTTAGGTGAATTCCACCATTACTTCTCACATGTAGCCCATGACGTGACCTTAATATGTTACAGTAGTCACTCCCAAGCAGAAGGATTCTGACATATTGCAGTGCCTCTTGATCTTATTTGTATCTTTGCCATGAGCTCACAGTGGTAACAGGAAGGTGTGTTATCATGTATGAGATAGTATCTAAGTGTGCTACAGTCCATTTATTTGGGGAGTAATGTTAAGCTTGTTTGGAGAATAGCCGGAAAAAGATTTCCTTTACATTTCCCCAGCAGCTTGCTACTTTCTTATCTGCGTATCTATAAAGCTATAGAAAGCCCTTTATAGAATAATACACAATAAGGACAACAGATATTCTCTAAAATAGCACATCAAGGAGAAACAATGAGAGTGAAGCATAGAAGATGGTTTTAAAGTGATGTTCCACTGACGTAAAATTTGCAGGGCAACTTCAGCTAAGGGGGGCAGGCAGCTGTGACCAGCAGGGCAGCTAAGAGCTGTTTCTGGCAAACAAAACATTTACCTCCCTTCTCAACCAGTATAATTTGTTTCCTCCTGCCCCCCCACTAATAGTGCTGTGTCCAGAGGAACAGCCCAATCTTGGGCAGTTAGATTGTGCAGTTGCTGCCAGTATCCCAGTATGATGGGACTTTAGACAACTTCTGAGAGATCCATTTTCTTTGCTCCTCAGGCATGCAACAGACAGCAGCCAGAACATTAGTGCAATGGATTCACATTACTGGAGCGACACGAACACTAAAATGTTTAATGCTTGAAAAGTACATAACTGGCTGCAAAATGTGCCAATTTGATATCGATAGATCTTAAATGTGTGTTTAAAATGAAGTGCTTTTGAGACTGAAGTGCTTTTTGGGTCACAGCACAAGTTAAAGGGCTTTAAAAGGAATGTTTAAAAGACTTCTAGATCAGTGTTTTAACCATAAGCATTTTCATTTAATTTAGATTTGGGCTTGAACCAAAAACCCAGCATCCAATTTTGCATGTCTTAAATTTGAGTCCTTTCTTGGTTGGACTTCAGTGGCCCTCTGACTGTTTATATTAGCTAGAAGTCTGGCCCCCCCAAAGTTGGTTTTGGCTAAACTGTAGTGGGGTATTTATTTTTAATAAGTCTAAAGATGATTAAAATAGTATTGCTTTACTGTATAACCAAGTACCCCTAAGCAGAGACCAATTGTGCCTGTCTGCCTTTATTTAGCTATGCTACCTGGAATGCAAAAATAGCTATAAAACCATGTCACTGCAGAAGAAGGCATTTCTTACCCTATTTTCTTATTTCTTTTTATAATTTATATAATAGTATAATTTATTAGCTGTAATGATAAATAATATCAAGGAGCTAGTAAAAATTTTACATAAAAGACCTTCCTGTAGGAAAGTGGGATCTCATTGAAATTTTCTATTAGAAAGAATAATCTTTCCATAGACATTTCTATGAGGAAAATCCAAATGACATATTGTTTGTGTAAATCTTCATGTCCACCTTAGGCACTTCAAAATCCTGTGCTCATAGTCCCATTTCTGCCTTGATTCAATTTTCTGTTATGTGCCCATGAAATGATTGGTCCCCATCACACTGGACTCAGTGCCATCCTCCCTGCTTGGGAGGTACTGCAGAGATGAAGCCGCAGGTGAGACCACAGCTCACCAGGGAAGATGTTCTGCAGGAGAAGAACAAGGCTTATGCATTCCTGAGCTATGATTCCTAGAGGGCAATGGGCTGAGTCTAGAGGATGCAAAGACGTTTCCTAAAACAGAAGATGTTAAAATGTAACTGGTTTGATGGTTCACATATGAAAGCAATTAGACTTTTAGTACATTAAGTATTTCTGTATTTTGACTTTTGTCCTTGTGACAGAAAATCAAATACAAAAATATTGACATGCCCCACACAATGGAAATCTGGGAAGGGCTAATCTCACGCAATGGTATCTTTGCTGGAATACTGAGGATATTTGTTAGCAATATGATGTCTGACATCTAGACAAAACCTTTAAAAAAGGCTGAATTAGAAACAGACTTGTCCTTTTTATCTGTCTTATTCCCACCATTTCTTCTAATTTGAATCTGGGCAAGCTAGAGCATATAAATAACTGGTATGCAAAGCTAGCATTGACAGTAGTACCTGGACCTTTTGCTTTTGTTGCCAGGGACAACAAGCAAATGTTGAAAATAATGGAAAAGTAATAAAGCCCATTCCATACGAAGTATTGTGGCAAAGGAAGGAACGCTACTAAAGAAGTCTACACAAACACGTAGGTGGAGCCATTGGGACAGGACTAGAGTCAGCTGCACTGTGGACAAGGTAGGACATCAGAGGCACAACTACAATGACACACCATCTGTGGGCACAACAAATGACACTAATGAAGATGGGAGGGGGATACAGATCCTTTTTCTGTGTGTAATTATGACATTTCTTCAGATTTGGCATATGCACGATCTCTCAATAAGCTTAACCATGTGGGAAGTTTGATGCATCTGTGTTATTTCATTACTTAGCTCATTTGGAGTACGAATAGCGTCTGACACAGATGTTAAATTTCTTAGAGGGTTCAATTTTCATTAATTTTCATTCCTAAACTCTCTAGCAGATTGAATTGTAAAATGTCAGAAAATTCATTCAGTTCACAAAAGAGTATTAATACTGTAAGGGGAGGTTATGTTTTGTTTTTCACACATAAAAGAGAGAATGAATCTCTATTTTAAGCAAAAAAATGTTACACTGTTACAAATCTGTATAACCTGTCGACGAAGTCATGGTTTTACTTCCACAATTATTTGAGGTTGATGGTAAACAGCCAACATGTACTCCTGGAAGAAGTTGAACTGAAAAATCCAGATTCTTCTGCCATTTTCCTTTGGAATATATGATCTACACATAAACAATCTCATTTTATTATGCCTTCTTTTTTTTCACTTTATACTCTCACTTGCACGTTGTAGTCATATTGTATAATAAAACTGCAGAAATTCTGCGTTGCCCACAAGTTGGGTGTAGGATTGTTATTTACCACCACCTCATCCTTTTCACTTCAAGGCACTGTGACAGGCATACAAATCTTTACAAGAAAGATTGTTAAGAGTAGACAGTTCAATTTTTCTGAAATTCAGACCAAGAATAAGAGATTACATGACCCTAATACTTTTGATTTTGTTTTGGGTTTTTTTTTCTGTGTTAAAGCTACTGAGTTTCCTGGTTTCTAAATTTCAGACTGATTTTTGGATGTTCTACATCTCTTACCAATGAAAGCAGATAAAAATGAAAATAACAGAAGGGAAGATTCAGAGACATTTCAAGTGATAAGCCTTGTTTAGCCAATATGCTTCGTGTTGCAACCATTCCTTTTCTTTGGCCCTTATGGCAAGCAGACACAGTGAAGAGTTGCAACTTTTGGTTTCAATACGGTGTGTCCCCCATAAGTATTGCAGGGAGGGCAGAGAGCTTAAATCATCTAGTCCAACAGCCTGACCACTTCAGGGCTGACCAAAAGTTAAAGCATGGTATTAAGGTCATTGTCCAAATGCCTCTTAAACACTGACAGGCTTGGGGCATCGACCACCTCTCCAGGAAGCCTGTTGCAGTGTTTGACCACCCTCTCGGTAAAGCAATGCTTCCTAATGTCAAGACTGAGCCTCCCCTGATGCAGCTTTGAACCATTCCCAAACATCCTGCCACTGGATACCAGGGAGAAGAGATCACCTCTCCACTTCCCCTCCTCAGGAAGCTGTAGAGAGCAGGAAGAAAAGGTTTTATGGTCATATAGAGAGGGACAACAGTTTGCTTTCTTAACAGACCATGACTGACCAATAAATGCCTTCAATGGAAGGAGGCTCAGTAGAGATAGGCAAGGATGACGTGCCCATGAAGCATGGAGAATAATGTAGGCACAGCTGCTGCAAAGAAGCTGACTTTATCTCAACACAAAGGGACCAGAGGGTGGCCTTTGCTATATATAGATAAACACTCATGTCAATTAAGTGGATCAGCTGAATATATTACAGCTGAGTGGATCAACTTGTGGTGTAAATGTCTCCCTGAGTTAGTCAGACCAGCACAGGGGGAGTGAATATGTGGCTAGGCACAACGCAGAGTATAAAAACTAAACAACTAACAAAAGAATTTGAAGAGAGCAATGGGCTTGAGCTGCCTTTAACCCATGTATTCCTTCTCAGTGACTGGGGACACCCAGCATCCTGACAGTGACCATATTATAGAGAGCAGTAATGGGCATCACAATGGTAATGTGATTGAACTGTATATTGCAATTGCCCTATNCTGAGTTTCCTGGTTTCTAAATTTCAGACTGATTTTTGGATGTTCTACATCTCTTACCAATGAAAGCAGATAAAAATGAAAATAACAGAAGGGAAGATTCAGAGACATTTCAAGTGATAAGCCTTGTTTAGCCAATATGCTTCGTGTTGCAACCATTCCTTTTCTTTGGCCCTTATGGCAAGCAGACACAGTGAAGGGTTGCAACTTTTGGTTTCAATACGGTGTGTCCCCCATAAGTATTGCAGGGAGGGCAGAGAGCTTAAATCATCTAGTCCAACAGCCTGACCACTTCAGGGCTGACCAAAAGTTAAAGCATGGTATTAAGGTCATTGTCCAAATGCCTCTTAAACACTGACAGGCTTGGGGCATCGACCACCTCTCCAGGAAGCCTGTTGCAGTGTTTGACCACCCTCTCGGTAAAGCAATGCTTCCTAATGTCAAGACTGAGCCTCCCCTGATGCAGCTTTGAACCATTCCCAAACATCCTGCCACTGGATACCAGGGAGAAGAGATCACCTCTCCACTTCCCCTCCTCAGGAAGCTGTAGAGAGCAGGAAGAAAAGGTTTTATGGTCATATAGAGAGGGACAACAGTTTGCTTTCTTAACAGACCATGACTGACCAATAAATGCCTTCAATGGAAGGAGGCTCAGTAGAGATAGGCAAGGATGACGTGCCCATGAAGCATGGAGAATAATGTAGGCACAGCTGCTGCAAAGAAGCTGACTTTATCTCAACACAAAGGGACCGGAGGGTGGCCTTTGCTATATATAGATAAACACTCATGTCAATTAAGTGGATCAGCTGAATATATTACAGCTGAGTGGATCAACTTGTGGTGTAAATGTCTCCCTGAGTTAGTCAGACCAGCACAGGGGGAGTGAATATGTGGCTAGGCACAACGCAGAGTATAAAAACTAAACAACTAACAAAAGAATTTGAAGAGAGCAATGGGCTTGAGCTGCCTTTAACCCATGTATTCCTTCTCAGTGACTGGGGACACCCAGCATCCTGACAGTGACCATATTATAGAGAGCAGTAATGGGCATCACAATGGTAATGTGATTGAACTGTATATTGCAATTGCCCTATTTGCTAAGTGTAACTTATATTTGTATTATGATTTCAGTATATTTTGTGTCATTCATTCAATATATTTTGTGTCAGAAATCCTGTGTAACATCAAATATCTTCAAATAAATAAATTTGATATTAAACATTACACCCCCCACACGTGGAATATCTAAAAGAACTTGGACTCTAACAGACTTATTGACATGTGCATTTGACACCTGTAAGTCTCTGACTGTGAGCCTCAGTGGGGAAGAAGGGGTGTCAAACAAGCAAGAAAGTGGTGGAAATGGGGCAGCACCAAACTGGTGGAAGTTTTAAAGAAGATCTGATGTTTCTTGTTCATTTACCTGCAATAATTCATATTTGTCCCATTAAAGAGAGGATATAAAATCCCCTGAATTGGCAAAAGATTTGCTAACGATGTCATTGTCATCAGGATCTGGTCCATAGCACACAGTGAATGCTTTCCAAAATAATGAAACAACAGTGGCAATATGAGATCATTTGTGCAATGAATCATACTGGTATTGATCACTGCTGTAATTTATCATGCTTGCCATGCTTCCGGCATTTGCTTATTGATGTAGTCTGTTGGCAAAAAGAGAATATTGATCACTCATTATCATGGAAATCTGCAGAAAATCTAATTGATATAAAATGCAGCACATTCTTGTGTTCAAAGCCATGGGAAACAGAAAGAGCACAAATAGAATAAAGTAATTTGTTTCATGCATATCCAGGAGAGGAATTTTCTCTGCAGTTTTCTCATAGTCATTTAAAAAAAAAAAAATCACCCAACTGTAGAAACAAACTGAAAATAACGAAGAAGAGAGAAAAAAAATACAGCTCCTTATATACAAAAAAAGGTGCTGCTAAGGATTTACCTAATATGAATTAATTTAAAATTTTCCAGCTTTCTTCTCTTTTCTATCTCCTGACAGAGCTATCATCATAGGGCTTTTCACACAGACTTAAATTCCAGCTCTAATAGATCCAAAGCCCTTTTAAGTGCTAATAGTTTTCTTTGAACTTCAAAGAGGATATGTCTGCGAGTGGGTACTGTATGAATTTCTAGTAAAGCAAGAGCTAAAATATATTGAAAACATAAAACAGTAAACAATGGAGTATTGTGACTAGCTTTTAAATGAGAAGTTAGTAGCTGAACAAATTTAAGAAATTATATCACTACATTGTGCATTTTATAATAAAATCATTCCATCTTCCAGAATTTTAGGGCTTAATCCAATAGAGATATGGGGTTGTTACCAACATACGCTACGTTGGCTGCAACATTCACTGCACCATTGTCCCTGTGAAGCAAAAAAGGGTCTTTGACAGGTGTCTATGCAAGAAACATGTTCCTGTTCATGTTTCAGTAGAATGTTAAATTGTCACCATTTTGAATGCTGGAAATTATTACTATCTAAACTATGTGTAGCCATAACCTTGTTGTAGAGCTATGTGCTTCGTGAAGTTATTACAAGTTTTTTAAAAAAAAAGATTGTGTCATGATTTACCTCCAGTTACTTTGAGTACTGCACTATGTTGAGTATAGTAGGACTTCCAGTGCAACTATACTCATTAAAGATCTTGCTATCTATCTCTTACAGAGTGATTTTTCTAGATGTTCAATATTATGATAAACTGAAGAAGATCTATGTCAAACATTATCTCTTTTTTTTTTTTTTCATTTAGAAGCAGGTTTGTGTATGTAAAGAGTGGATACAACAACTAGGACAGATGAGTGCAGTGCTGATTAATTTACCAAAATCTAGCACGGTACATTCAGCATCTCCACAGTCTGAGTACACCTCTCAGTGCTATCACCACATCTTGGTTAGATGGCAGTAATGATGTTGCACAAGAGCAATGAGATGTGGAGAAGCCCTGAACCATTACGTTTAACTGAATGTGACTTAGAGGGCCAGAGAAAAGAGCAGACATGTGAAAAGGTCATCCCCACAGACTGCAAGTCATCCTGCTGCAGCAGGTACACATCACTCAGAGACTTCAGGGAAAACAGCTGTCAGTTCAGAAGAGAGACTCTTACACGGTGGCAATTCAGGAGGATCATGAAATATCAGTATTCAGTTTTGTTTCATTTGCTCTTTCTCTGATGCTGTGTTTGCATGTTTCTTGAAAGGAATCTGAATGGAGTATAGAAGACTCTGCCATAAGCTTCCTGATGTGGGAGAGATCCTCCAAAACAGAAAGAAAGAACACCAGCAAAAAATATGAAAGAACGTAGACTGCAACTTGGTGATCTTTAAATGGGCAGCTATTGGTGTAAAGTTCCTTTTTCACCTAATCTGTGGCATGTGCAATTTTCTGTAGACAATTACTATTAGCACTAGATTCAATAGAGAAGGTAGGATGAAGCAAAAGAAGCATGCACCATGTACTGAATGAAACCATGGCAGTATGCATGAATGAAAACACGGGAGTTTTGGTAGCATCCAGGCTCTAACAAAGCCATGACTTGGAAAGATAAAATGTTCAACTTGACTGGACAGGGTTTTTTTTAAAAACATGAAAAATGTTTCAAGCATTTTTTAAAATAACTTTTAGGCCTAACCTTTTACGGCATTACTGCAATGGTAAAACAGGAAGTGAAAAGAAGCAGTAGATCAGTCCAGTTTACTAGTCATAACATATTTGTTTGAGGTAAGCATCTTTAGGCTCTAGTGAAAACATGGCTCCTGTGAGACTTCTTTTTCTGCACACTTGAAGGTTGCTCCTTTAACAGACTTTGATGAAAACAGGGTTTTTCTTAATATTAAATGTACACATAACTTTTTGCTACTTTTTTTCTTTATTTAAATATAGGTCTCATGCACCATCTTAATTTTTTCTAGTCTTTTGATTCAGCTTCTTCTCAGTTATTTGAATTTTGTGATTTCTGACCTTGCCAGTAACTCTGCAGCTTTTATTTTGTAAGGCAGAAAAACCCATTACTAGAAGAAAAGACCAGTGGTTTTCCACACATAGAGTCTACGAGGGAAAAGGATAAAAAAAAAACAAACCCCAAACCAAAAAACAGAATATTTGCAAAAGGTAGGTTAGGAGTTTACGAACAATATACAATGTTACTATTGGCTAAGTACTGATATTGATACAACTGAGAAGTTCATTGGCAGGTTCTCACAGTATATCCAGGAGGTTGCAATAGTTAACATTGTGCTAAAAATATACCCTCGAACTTTGTTATAGCAGTGCTGAACTGAATTATCAAGACAGCACACACAGCTCCGGTATTCTGTATGGGGTAAATGCAGGCATATTATTGAACTTCAGTCAAAGCCCAGTAGGAAAGCCTACCAGTGGGTACTTACTTGTTTTTCTTATTTTTGCTTTTCAAAGATGAGCAAGAAATCTGCAACATGACTCTGTTGTGCCCCTTAAGTCTGCCTTCCTCTTCTTTTTTAATTGCCTCTCATAACTATTGCCTTTTATGATATTTTCTACCTTCTCATCTTTGAGAAGTAGTGGGAAAGGAAGGCTTACTTTTTTTCCCGAAGTGGCAGGCTGTTAACTCCTTCTTTTTGCAGTTGGGCAGACTCTACAGGCTGTTTGCAGTAAGCGCTTCTGCAGGGCTCATGCTCTGCTCCTAAGGTGCGGGTATATTCCTAGTTCATATTCCTCTTCCCTTCTCACCCCCCGTGCTTCCATGTGATACTCCCCTCCTGGATTGCCCTACATATAGATGGGAAATGCCTTGGAGAAAGCATTTCCCTCCATCTTTGATTGTAAAATGCACAGAACATTTCTGGATGCTTTTGATAAAGCAATAAATATTACTGTTTGTGTATAACTTTAGGACACAGACTGTGACCATTTACCATTCAGTACATGTATTATCTGTCTGATGGATGAGCAGGATTTGCACGTCAGTCCATCAAACCATGAAGATTTGGTCTTATTCCCATTGAAATAAAGCTTATGACTTATGTCAAACAGTGCAGGGTCAGGAGATACAGACTTGAAAGCATTCTGTAGCACCGTATTTGAGCTGAATACTCTACTCAGATTTATGAAACTAGGTAAACAAATACTCTATAAAAACAAAAAGTATGAGGGCTCAGTCCTGCAAGGATTTGAGCGTTTTGGTTTTGATCCAACAAAACACAGAAGTATGTACCTATCTTTAAGTATATGTTTATTCCTCAGGGTATTCCTATGCACTTTAAGTTAAGTACCTGTTTAAGTGCTTTACTGGATCAAGGCCAGAGTATTTTCAGCATCTTTTAGGGTTCAGTTCTTACATAAGACTTTTTCTCTGAGATCTCAATGCATTTCGCAAAACACACTAAAGACAATTCCTCAAAATAATGAGATGAAATACTGTCATAGAACAGAAAATGATATTGTTCCCCTGGGTGGGTACAACATTCCCATCCATAACTAAGGCTCCTAGCTTTCTAAATCAGTGACAGAAAAAAAGTATCTATTTTTGCTCCATTTACTAAAAGATGCCTTGCTCCTGTAAACACTAAAATGATTAAGTCATGCAAGAAAGGCAGGCTTTAAAGTAAGCTACAATGATGAAACTCCCTAGCTACAGGGGCTTTGTTGCGTGTTTTGTTTTCTCATGACTGGATGCAGAGGGATATGATTTATTTCTTTAGATAGGAAGAATTAAAAACACTAAAAAGATTAACTAAAGACCATTTATAATAGATGCAGTAAATTGTCTTGAGAGAAATAGCAAGGAGCTGTATAAAAGATGAGCTCCTTATCTGGGATACTGAACTAATAGCAGTAATGTGGGTTAATACTGCACATATATCTCATTCTAAATAATTATGTTATAGCAACATCAAAAGACCCTATCTGAGCTCTTCGTGCAAGCAGTGCAAACACAAATGGAGAATTAAAATGTATTTAAAGAAAGTTCTACAGCACATTTGCCCAAGAAAGAAAAAACCAAAAATAAAAACATATTCTTTCTCCTCCTTTCCTAGAAGTCATGCCTCCACCCTCCTGGACTAGTTGTTTGCCAGTCTGAAATGTTGGGTTCACCTCAGGAGGCACTGTGTGAGCCTTTGGGCAGGCCCTGGCCATGCTTGCTTCTTCCAGTCATGCCCTCTCTCAGCTGCAGAGGATGGGAGGTTGTGGAGAAGCTCCATGCTCCAGCCCCCAGAAACACCTTAGGAGATCTGCTTGTGAGTAGCTGGTCACTACACCTCTTTCCCACTGTATCTTTGTCAATCCAAAATAAAATTTAAAAAACCAAGAAGATACAATGCTGAAAAGAGATTAGAAGGTACAACAACATGAAGAGAATCAATGTTTGAGAAGTCATTGTGCAAGTGCAAATGAAAAAATATGTCTTTGAACCTTCATAGTTTTGTCAAATGGAAATAATATTAACCCAAAATAACATGCATGACAAATCTCATTCCTTCAGTTTAGCCAGCAGTATTATTACCAAAGCAGTAAGATATCCTCTCACATTTGTGTCACAAATTTCTAGCTTGTCCCAAACTGTAAGAGCTGTGCTGGAGGAATCTTGCCCTGCTCAGTTCAGCCAGCCTTTGAAATCACTCCAATTCTCAAGGCCATCTAATTTTCCCTAGTTCTTCTGTCCCTTTCCCTCGGGGTCCTGTATTGCCTGAGGACAGAGGAGAGGGGGAGAAGTTCTCACCCCTCATCCATCTGGCCCTCAGCTGAAATCACCTCCCAGAGCTGGATGTGGAGGGGAAGACTGAGGATAGGTAAGGCAGCAATGGAGCATCACTACCTCTGCCTACCTCCAGCCTCCCCGGTCCTGCCACTGGAATATACTGATATTCAAAGGTAGAACAGCTCTGCAAATATACCATTCTGGCTTTTATATGGGGATTTCATCAACTGTGGGATAAATTGTCAAAGGTGTAAGAGGCAGACAAGGAAAGTTAGTCAGCTGGAGAGGTTGTTGGCTCTACAGAAACCGTTCCCTTTGTTGGCACTGCTCAGCTTAGATGACAAGGAAATGAAATCTGTTCTCTTGCATGGAGGCATTTCTCACTTGGTTTGTTTTCCTCAGTCCAAAATAACAAATCACTACTAGACTTTCTCATGCAATTTTGCACATGGAAAAATAAAAAATATCCTATAAGGGCACTATATTTAAAGATTTCCAGATACCTATGTTAGAGGCATAAAATAGCTAGTGACATTGGTCATCTATCACTAGAACTATCTGAATAGTGAGCAGAAAATAATGTGAATTAATGAGACGCTTGAATGGTGTGGGGTATGTTAAAAAGTACAAGTTGTTCATAAATTAAAATACAAAATTATTTCACTTGTATGTCTCTAATTATTCAAAATGGAAGATGAGCACAGATGTTATTGTAATAAAGTGAGGCAATAGGTTGAACCATTCCAGTTGAGGATCTCCCTCATATTCTGGTTGCATTTTACAAGAGTGAGCCTTGAAAGTCAATGGGAAATTTCAGGACTGTGGACCCAGAGCAGACAGAGACATCTGGCAGCCCAGCCCCAGGGTATGCCTTAGACAATGCCGCATTCCCTTAGGAAAAGTGCTGAAGCCTTCCCCTTGGTCATCTTCAAATAGATCCAAACTACACTGTGCACTGCCAGGGATACAACACCACCAAACTTCAAATAGCCTGCCAGGGTGAAAAAGTGAAATCATATTAAAGCAATGCTTCATTAGGTCAGCAGGGTGGCTTAACCTATATAGTTGTCATGAAATACTGATTTAGGATCCTGCCGACTACGCCAATTTGTTGCGAATGAGTGATTTTGAGGCCGCTTAAAAAATCACTAGCATAGGTATCAGCAAAAGGTGATTTTAATAGAAATTTGTAAAAGCACGACTTAACAGAATTCAATGTCAGAGTTCACTCTATTACGCATTACATGGATTAAGTATACACAGGGAAAATCATGTCAGAATTATGGTGAAATGATTTATAGAAAGACCAAGAACAAAAGGGTAAGGAAGATCCTCCCGTTGAGTCACAAGGTTCAGAGTAGACCCCCTTGCTTTCTAAACTCCTTCTCAGAGAAGAATCTAGGTGCGGCTGGATCTACCCCTAGTCTCAGACCTGGTCAACGGTTTATGCCTATGTTTAGCAGCAACCTAAAGTTCATTCACAGTTTTAAGGTAGATCATAAGATTTTGACAGTACTGAATCATTGACTAATGTAACAGTTACAATGCAAGCTAATCAAGTTTACTACAATTACTAAATTACAGATTATGCTTATTGTTAGTTATCTAAATCAATACATGCACACACACAATATAGATTTATTCACACACAAGGGCCCATAGCTAGATAAATTCATGAAAGACAAAGGCCTATAGCTACATAAAGATACCGGTTAAAAATTCCCCATGAGTCTGTGAAATACTCACATTAAATGCCTTGGCATTTCTCAACAGGCAAAGGGTTGAGCCCCAAGGAGTGTCTTGGCCGAGGAGTGTTTCAGCCCAGGTTCTGACGGTCCTCCAAATATCACAAACTTGAGAGTTTGTGAACTCTGAGAGGCATCCCATTTACACAGTAGTTCTGATGCACAGTAAGTTGATTTCTTTTGTTGGACACTAATCTCTTTACTCCCCATATGCATCTGCCCCTGAAGGAGGCACAAGGGTCTCTGAGCCAGTGACCAACCCTTCAGACCACTTTGAAATATATGTGTGGTGGGAACAATTAACCCAGGGGACCAGACTAAATCGGTCCAGAATAAAACCCTACAATTCACTCAATAGAGATTATGGAGCCTCTGTCCCAATCCTTCAACATACTGACGCCTCAAATTCCTTGCTAATGTAGAGGTAACCATTCAGAGTTAGTCTGGGTGTCTCACCACAGTACTGCACAGTGTGAGCAGCCACAGGCAAATGTGCTTGGAGGTAGTTCTCAGCACCCAAGTCCTCAATGTTTCCCACTGACTAACTCAAAGTGGTTTCCTGATGTATACACTAATTTTTGGCAACTCAGTGCAGTGCACTGGCTGTTCTGGATCTCATTCAGATACATTTCAACCTTGTCATGAACGGTACAGTAAGCCTCCACACCCCCCACAGGATTTGGGATTCTGTGGTGAGGAGACCAGGTTACTATGATGCTTAATTGCCAGGTGCCCATAATCTTTCTAGTTTATAGAACCACAGTAGCAGGTGGCAAACAATAATCCTGATGTTCTGGAAAGTAACTCTCCTAAATGATGATCTTTAAATTCTGTAGACAGTGCAATGACTATGTTATGAAATGTCTAGTAGTGTTGATTCAGGTACAATTACACGTCATAAACAATGTCATAAATTACATCAAAAGAAACAAGACTTTCTGGAATTTGTTTTGCAAAGAAAGTGTAGCGTCAGAGCTGACCTTTTAGAAACTGTTTTGTCTTGGTAAATGCACATCATATATGAGTTGTTATTTCCAAGCCTCCTTTTTTTCATTTGCTGCTTACGTGTATAGAATTTTATCTTTTTCAGTCTACGTCTGTTCCACGTGAAAAAGTCCCTTTTCTTTATGGGGCCCACTGGGCCCAGTCAGCAGGCAGGTCTGGGCAACACTAACAGCTCAGGCAGTTTTTTTATATGCTTATCTGAAGAATCATAAGCATGACTATGTTGTCAGTTTTAATTGTTCGGATCTTTATGGTGCCTAAATACTAGACTGGGTACACAGCATGCCGAGTTGGTGCTATAATCTTTTGCAGATTTCTGTAGTTAACACAATTCATTTTATTGCTCATATGTTATGGAGGTAACATTTGGGGGCTAGTGGGTCTCCTATAAAACATTATGTAAAACACTATAATCAGTATCATCATCAATAGTATTCATACATTAATATTCTACATGGTTGAAAGAATAGTGTACACATATCTGAATTAATTAGAGAAGTGGTCTACAATCAAGAAGACCTACAATAAGGATGAAAAAATACCAAATGCAGAAAAGCTAAATAGAGAAGAGCCAGCAAAGCATGAACACTACAGAAAAAAGCTTTAGATGTTTTAGCAGATCACAAAAATCTTGAGTGTGCTGTCGCTGCGAAAAATGGTAAATGAAGTTTTGGATTTCCAGAATGCATTAGTAAGAATATCACATGGCACTGATCACATGCCAGTTGGAAAGCACTAGTCAGTTCTGGTCCCCACACTTGGGGCAAATACAGGGCATTTAAAGAAAATGCAAAACATAGTTAAGTAGCCTAGAAACTGTGATCTATACGAAAAAAATCCAAAGGACTGGGATCATGTCGCCTAGAAAAGAATGGATTAATTGAGGTTTTGTATAGATTGCAGTAAAAAAAAAGTATATGTGGCTGTTTTCCATGTCTAGAAGAAAAAATAATGAACTTAATTTTCAGAAATGGAGTTATCAGGCAGATATGAGAAAAACCTTCCTTTTTTTAAGACTAGCAGAGAAGAAAGTACTAAAAGGCTTTAACAGGCTGTAAAAAAGGTAGTAAAATCCCCTGCTCTGGGTGATTTTGGCTTAGTCAAGTATCTCTCAGAAGAGATGTAATCTTACTTGATAAGCACAGCATATAAAAGGTTCATTCTAGGTCCCTTTCACTCCACATTTCTGTGATTTTTATGATTTGATAAAGCAATGGTAATTAAAACACTAGCTTTTGCTATGATCTGCCAGATGGATCTAGTGCTAAATCACATTCCCTTTGGCGTTCTTTTCTCAGCAATACAGAATTTAAACAAGAGCTGACCTAGCTTGCATATTCAGCATGGTGTGCTTTTGCCTATTTTAAAGGTGAATCTGTTTCTAATAATTTGCTGTTAAATTCTACCAACATAATTCTAACTGCTCTGTTTAAATAAGAATAATATAAGTATTTTTAATATCTCTGAACTTATTTCCAAAGCAGGAACATTTTCACGATACCTCTGGCATTAGTAAAATGAGGTCCTAGTTGATCCTAAAGGCTATGAGTACATGTTACTGTTTCACAGTGATTGCTGATGTTTCTCTCCTCTCTCTTTCTTTCCTCCCACCATCCCCAGTCACTCATCACTGCCATGAGAGATTTATGCCACTTCAGGGTTTCCCTTTTATTGCAAGCATTGTTTGCCACAAACAATGGCAAACAATGTTTCTGTTATAATTTTTATCACCCTTTTCACTACAAAAAGTACTAACTACAGAGTCTATGTTGAAAAGGTTTGCATGTACACGTTGTCCTACTGCACCATGAGAAAGCATCCATAAAAGTGCCACATGTCATTGTACTGGGTATTACCTTTGAGTAATTTCTGAAGGAGAAAAATGTTAATGCTGCATCACTTCGGCAGCCTTCCTCTGCCTATTCAGGTTGTTTGAAGCTTTTGAGATCATCTTTTTACCAATTTAATACATGCTGGGATGTGCAACCAGGGATTTCTTTGTAGAAGGTGACTGATTTTAGATATAAAATGGAAATGAGTAGCCCTGCTAACTTTAGTGAGTATGATGTGGCATTTTCAAGCCAACAAGGACAGCACTCCAAAGCGCCACCAGACTTTTAG
This sequence comes from Pelecanoides urinatrix, assembly GCA_013400755.1. Classification (NCBI taxonomy): domain Eukaryota; kingdom Metazoa; phylum Chordata; class Aves; order Procellariiformes; family Procellariidae; genus Pelecanoides; species Pelecanoides urinatrix. The sequence goes on from VZTQ01003777.1 coordinate 242,520, forward strand.
TAGTTAATCAAATTACTAAACTAGTTCAGAATGGAGGAGAAAGAGATCATGAAACTTTTGAGATTTTAATGAAAGAGACAATGCAAGATTTGTTTTACGTGGGCATAACTGACACATTGAAAGAAATTTCAGTGTCTGTCAATGTTAAGTTAGACAAATTATACAACTGCCCCTACACATCAGCCATTTACTGTGGCAGATAGAACATTCTTCTAAAGGAAGTGAGAGGAAAATACAAACTTTGAAATGTGGATTCTTAACACAATTTTTAGCTGCCACCAAATCCAGTTTTAAAGGAAAAAATATGTTTAATGATTTGCTTGCTACATAAATGTTTGTCAAAGGCTTGTGCACTTGGGAAAACAACCTGATACATGAAGAGGGAAAGTGGGTTTTTTGGGGAGGAATGACAACCAGAGGATTTTAGATATACTGATTTTGAATTACTGCTTTTCTGAGGCTTAAATAGAACAACAACTTTGAAAACAGCCAGAGACTTGCTGGGAGCTAGAGAATTGCTACAGCTTTTCCTGAAAACCACCTAAACAAACCCCACTGATAATCTTTTCACTGGAACATTCACATCTTGTTGCTATCAAAACAGAACAGCTACAAATTACCTTCTGGACTCATTTCCTAAACTGTAAAGGAAAAATGAAGAGAAGGACAGAGGACAATTTCTATATAAGGGATAGGGGGTTGAGCTTTATCAGCTATGTTTCTAAAAGTAAACGAAAGACTCTACACAGGATATTCTGGATAACTGCCCAACTTGACAGACTTGTCTCTGTGGCCTTCCAAAGACCTGAAAGATCTCATCTATGAATTTATCTAGTTTCAAGCCAGACACACATTCTCAAGGTACCTAATGTCAGAACAAATAACTATTTCTTACATTCATTATGAGACAGTTGTTACTGAGGAAATGGAAAATAAAAATAATATTACAAAAATGTAATGTGCAATGAATCTACTTTATCCAGTAAGTGACTGCCAACCCTGCAAGTGCAGTATATATCTTCTTACCTCCCAGTCTCTTCCTGTATCTCATACATTCACCTCTTTCCTCCTTTGCAAGGACTTTACTTTCAGTCACGTCTCCTCTTGAATCTTCTCTTTCTCATCTTAATGCTTGAGGAGTAGGCTTTGCTGGATGGAGTATTCTCCATTTGGGTTAGAGTGGTGAAGGTTTTGCTAGTTTTTGGGTAGAAGGAACACGATTCTTGAAGTACAGGTGATTTGAGTGCTCATTTGAAAGCAAAGAAAGCAGTTTTTTGCTCCCAGGCTTGTTTATATACTTTTTCCAATGCTTCTTGTGGCACAAAGATCTGAGAACAAGGATGACAACATCACTGATTGCCCCAAGCATTAGATACATGTCCCTGCTACTTCTCTCTCTTTGCTTTAATTTCACTACCAAGTAGACTTTGAATTTCTCCATGCAGAGAAGCAAAGCTTTCTAGCAGACATGGAGGTTTCTCTTTGCAAAGTAAATTGAAAGATTATGGAAGAATGTAATGTTCTATACTCTTACCAGGCACAATTTTGGCCTGTGCTAATTAGGAGTCTCCTGATTCTCAGACACAGCTAAGGTATTTGAGCACCTAACAGTCCAGGAATCATTCCAGGCACACAGCTTGAATACCATCACCCTATTAAAACAGGGTTTACTGAGTAAGGTTTTATTGGCATAGGTGTGGGCCATTCTGCATTACTTGGTCTCGATGTTCAAGAACATGGCTGAGGGCTGTTTGATTTGCCAGTAAAGATATGGCTTGAAGCTGCTTTCCACCTGGCCTAGTAAGATCAATAGCCTTGTGATTCAACATGCTTGTGAGAGCAAAAGATGTCAATCTCTGCAAGCTGAGGAGCCAACAGAGTAGAGGTCTTCTCCTTCTAACATGCCAAACTGGCCATCACATAAAACGATGTCACTGCTCCTCTTTCTCCTTTAGATGGGTTTTGGAAGGGAAAGCCCTGTGCATTTCAGTGCAGGATAGTTTACAAGTATCTCTCTGCAGGATATCGGAAGCTTGATAAATGGAGATGCTTCAATGCATCTGAAATAAGGTACTCCCACACTAGAAGGCCCAGGGCTTGAAATCTTCTGTTCTCTGCATATGTTTTTGGAAGCTGCGTGCTAATCACATTGACTTTGAGTTTGAATTAGTGAGCCCAATATGTTAGGAGCTGGGAATTGTCATCTGAGGGAGGCCAAATTTCCATAAAACTCATATAAAACATTAACTATGGGTGTCTGTATCTCACTGTGGAAGGACAGGACTTCCGTGTTAAGTACCATACTATATAATTACTGGCCCTAAGTGTTAAAGCATTGTCATTTAAGGCCCTCAGAAATCTGTGCCTCCTTGAAAAGAATGAAAAAAATTTCCTTGACAAATGTCTACGACCAGTACTGATACTTACATTCTGTAAAGTTTGTATATCCAACACATACCAACGCCCTTCATCAGGTATATAAATGTAATATATCAGCTAGAGTTCTGGGTAGGTATGTAGGCAGTAGAAGTTGAAATCTAAAAGCAAAATAATACAATCCCCACTAGAGTCAACCACAAAGTTTGTGTTGATTACCTGTTGTGTTAATTTGGTAATCAATTTAGCCTATTGATTAATTTTCAATTGTAAACTCAATTTGGTCCTTGCAGTGTTATATCTTTAATTTGGCTTCTTCAAGAGTCTATTTGTTCGCTCACTTTTTTTATTAAAATCCAGGAAAAGCTAAGTCAACCCAGCTTATGCTGCTTTATTCAAGTCACAACATGGATCATAAACTCTAAAGACACAGGTAGCCGCTGATTAAAAAAATCCTGCTCATTAGATTCTGTTTCCAATTGAAATGTAAGTCCCCAGGAGTTTCTTTGTACTTGTTAAAGATATACTACTCTTATTACCCATGTAAAATATTTTTTGTCAATGTTTTATTTCCATTTTGCAGGGCCTGGGGGGGAGCTTTGTGAGTTATGCACAGTTTCTCAGCAACTTCGGCTGTTTTCAGATGAATATATTTTTAAAACATTTAAATGTGTTACATTTGTAGACAATTACATTTTAAATCTAAGCATATGGCTCTATTGTGTTAAATTCTTCAATAATTCTTTGAATATTTCTTATTTTTGAGTTAATGTCACAAATGTTTTCACTTATTACTATATTCCATAAAAATATTCCAAGTGTCATTTCAATTGTATTTCACTTCCTGCTCTAACTTACAAAATATATATATATCATTTTTCATGTCCCTTCTTATTTCAACAAGTGTCAGCAGTAATGCATGCAGATCTCTTTTTTTTTTTTAATAATATCTCTATTTTTAATTTTCTTCACATTCCTTCTTGGCAGTAAACCAAATAGCTTACGCAATATTTGGAGAAGGATTACTGTGATTTATATCACATGTTTTTAACCTAAACACAGCAACTTTAAAAAAAAAAAGGCAACTTTTCTTGAAGCAATTCAGCCAGAGGATAAAAGTTCATTTTTCCCTGTGTAGAGAACACCATTTTCCTTACATTTGGTGTTGAATTCACTGTACCTAACCTTAGTCCAGTAGTTTAAAGTCTTTTTTAATTTACTGTACTGTAGCGCTCGGTTCACCCTGTTTTCTGACTCTGTGGTTTTCTTCTGGCTTCTTGCATGCCATTTGCACAGTATAATGCACTGAGTACGGCATAAACCTTTTTGCTCAGCAGCAGGTACTAGGCAGGGCATTTTTCTCCCTTAACAGTCACAGACCAGCTTTCAAACAAACCTATCACAACACCAGCATCTTGAATATTTCTACATCATTTAGCAGTCCTCTCTTGTGTTATCCAGGAAGCAACTGTTCTTCTGACCTGCTAGCTCTCTGGTTGTCAGTAAACCTGTGCTTGTGTATATTGAAGCATTCACTGGATACTACTTTACAGGTTCTGCCAGACATAGCAGGTACACAAGCAAATCCCCAAACTGGAGCTGCAGAACCATCTACGGCAGGCGCTGAAGGCCGCTCAGAGGGCCCCTCTGGCCCAGCGTAGCGGAGTGAGCTTTGTGTGCTATCTAATGGACTGGAAGAGGCACTGCAAGCCCGGCTGGTTTCCAGCCACCGCATCCTTAAATGAGCAAAGGAGGCATTTGCAGTGACTTTTACAAAAACGCTTTTACAAGACTCTACCTAATCAGCTCTGACTACGAGTGACGGATGATGTGAGACTCAGCATGGGATTGATAGAGCAGGCTGCAGCTTTACTTGCTTATATACTATGTAATATTAAAAAAAATTAAAATAATCCAGACTTGGATATCGGGCATCACCACCTAGTTAGGAACTCCCAAATGGGGGTCAGCAGAATGTGTACATCTACACTGACTTTTAAGGCTCTTGTTCCCCCAGTTATTTTGCAAATAATCCCAGCTCACATCGCACAACCTGCTCACACTTCCTACTGAGGGCTGGGCATTGGCTGTCCAGCGGCACGTCATCTCTCTGGCTGGGCTTCGCACTTCAGTGTAGCAAACTGAAGACCAAGCTACAAGCTAGTCACTATCAATAATGTTATGAAAGAAAAAAGTTCTTGTGGGCCTAAACTATTATTTCTGGTTTTCTTGCATTGTGGAAATACCAACAACAGGGTAGCTCTTAAATTAGTTCCTCCTGCCAGCTCACCCTTTCCTGGAGGAGTGGGAGGGAGCTTACTACCTGCAGCTCTGGAAGTACAAGAGATAACCTCTGGATGTGCCAGTGCCACCCCATGTGTTTTAGTCCCCCCCTTGCTGACCAGTCAGCTTCCCATAAAAGCCATCCCTCTTCCATACTCATTATTTGTACAATGGAGTAAAGTCAGTGGCATACATGGGGACAGTCTTCATCCACTCTGCAATACTTGGGCAAGGCCAAATTTCACTCAGAAAATGGGCCACATTCACAACTTCGCAGCATTCCTCTGCTGCTTTGCAGGTTGTCACATTCTGTCTCCCACTACACAAAAAAGATTTTATTTTCTTACTTATATCCAACAAAGACTGGCTTTAAAAGTGTGATAGGGGTCTTTTTCCCTTCTTTGATAATCCTTGATCTCTGGACCAGAGGAAGATCGTATGGTGACTTCTGGCAGGAACAGCCTGTCCTGTCTACCCCTACCTGCTCCTGGTTGCATGGTCCCACCACCTCCCTCGCTTCCCTGGTGCTTGGCAGACCAGCACTGAGCTCATGAAGGAAACTAAACAGAAAACTAAGCAGAAAACTACCCTTGCAGAGAGTGACTATCTTGTGCCAGAGCTGGCATGACAAAGGGGATGTGACTGTGGAGTTGGAGAAGAGGGGCCAGGCCAGTTCATCTGGTGGCAACTCACCATCAGGTCAGCTTGGCTTTAAGGAGAAGCCTCACCTTCACTGAGCAGCCTGGTAACACAGCAATTAATTAAAGAATAAAACATCTATTGGGGGGCTGTGAATACTCCTAACTAATTAACAGTTTTGCTTCCTGCCTTAAAGTCTCTTGACAAACCAAGCTTACAGCGTAACTTGTAACACAAAAGCTTCTATACCCTGCAGCCTCAGCCCAGGTCTCTCACGTACTGCATGGCCAGACACAGCAAAATACCGTGTTTGGTACAGCATAGGCTTACCCTACCAGGATCCATTTTTTGTTACAGGTGAGCCAGGCAGCTGCTGTTCCTCGCTCTCAGGGCCAGCTGGTGAGGGCCAGCTCACCCTTATGATGCCCTCCCATTGCACTGGCAAAACAATCTGTGGGTTGTGTGGACATTTCCAATAGGGAACTTGCCCGCTCCTTTTTTGCCAGGTTATTTTTCACCTGGAGCCGTGCCTCAGCTTGGTTCACTGCAAACACTGGTGTGGGCCCAACAGTGGAGGCAGCCAGAAGGGCAGGAAAAAGCAGGCACAGAGACGGGGGTCTCTGACTGCTGCAGCCCTAAATCCAACCACAGCCACACCCTGATCTGACCAAGTGCTCCAGGCCCTGCGAGCACGAGCATGAAGCACAAAAATGTTCTCCCAACACCAAGAACACAACAGAAGCACACATAAATAAACACTGAGGGTACACTGATTTTTTTCCTGACAGCACATTGTGTGCAGGTGCTGGTGCAACCATATTTCATATGTGATGCTTTTGCAATAGAGGTATTGAGCGTTCCTGGCCAGTAGCAATTTGTCTCCGAGCTTTGCTGCATAATCATTCTGGAAACAATGAAATGGATGGGCTACACCAGGGCCTTTTTATCAGAATTCAGGTTTTGGCTGAAGTGTAATGAAGCTGGCGTCTTACCTCAGTAATTCTGAATTTGAACAATGTAAATAATAGAGTCTGTGAAAGAATAGGCAGCATATAATACCATGAGAAAGATGAGGAAAACATTAGCAGACCTCCCTTGCAATTATCCAAGCTCCCAGAATCACTACTTGGAAAAAATCTCCTAAAGGAATACACAGCATTGCAGCAGTTTGGTCGATATGCCATGTCCAAGACAATAATTTTACAGCATACAATGCTATATGTAAGCAAATTTCATTCCTCTTACAAACTGTGTATCATCTATCCACAGAAAACTTGGAAAAACCTATGAAACAAATAGGAGAAGAAACCATCTAACTCCTAGACTACCCATTGTAGAATCTTTTTTCCTTGAAAATAACCAACAGAAAACCACTTCAGATGTCACTCTTTAATGGAGCCCTATCTTTATACAAATGAAACGTCGGTTTTCCAGAGAAACTCAACAGAAATCAAGTCAAGAACAATATCCGAATAATTTGTGTCAACTGTCTTAAAAAAAAAATCTATATAAAAATCTAGGTAAAGTGAACTGGCACAGAGATAAAATATGGGTGTTAAGTTGAATAAGTTAGGTTGGTCCAGTAGATGTATGATGAGCTAATAGCTGAAGGCATAAAAATTGATAACCTAGAAGGCGAGTCAGTGAGTGTCTTATGATATCAGAGTGAGAAAAGATGTACAACGGAGTTCTAAGACAGCTGCAGACAAGTTAGTTTTGGCCTTGCTTTTTACCATGGAATATACAGGCTCTTTCGGGGCTACAAAGGTGAAGAAATTGCTGGAGAGCAGGGCAACAAAAATCTAGACTGTGAAATAAATTGGAAAAATTGCAGAGAAAATTGGCACTGAAATGATAGTACATTCACTAATCTATTTTAAAGACAGATTTTACTAATTCTTTCAGGACTTTTCTGGACTTTTTCTCACAACACGGTGCTTCACAGAATCCCTGTCGTTACAGCCTGGCTTAGGAGTCACCACCCTAAGGCTATTGACCTTCCAGGCAGGTCAGGTGCTACAAGCTCTGTCCTGGCTGAGCATGGGATAAAGCAAGTCAGCAGAAGCTCTGAGGCCAATGTCATCCTGGGACCCAGCTGCGCTTCTGGTCTAGCCCATCCCACAGTGAAGCAGAGGGACACTGGAAAGACGCTGTCATCTCCTGTCTGCAAACTGAAGGTAAAGCCATAAAGGAGAACAGGGAACTTGCAGTGCTACTTGGATTAGCAAGTCACATTAAAGATTGTGAGAACGTTTCTTTTTTAAAACAGCCTGAGATAGAGGTGAATCACTGGTTATTTTAATAGATAAGTAAATGGATGGATAGTTGATTATCCCTAAGAAGCACCTCAGAAACAAAAGATGGTCCAAAGCAATCAGGTGTGCAGAAAACACTCATAAATAAAATAGCAGAGCAAAAAGAGCATTTATAAATTAGCTCACACATACCCTACAGAATAATGAAAGCACCAGAACGGCAAAAAAAAGAAAATGCTGACACTCTTTGTGTACCAGGAAACCAAGGAGTCTTATAAACACACCATCTCCATGCAGTTGTCTTTCACAGCAAGATGTTTCCCTGCACACAGTTAGTGCTTTATCACAATAAAAATACAACATAGAATCATAGAATCACAGAATCACTAAGGTTGGAAAAGACCTCTAAGATCATCAAGTCCAACCGTCAACTCAACACCACCATGCCCACTAAACCATGTCCCTAAGCACCTCATCTACACGTCTTTTAAATACCTCCAGGGATGGTGACTCCACCACTTCCCTGGGCAGCCTGTTCCAAGGCCTGACCACTCTTTCAGTAAAGAATTTTTTCCTAACGTCCAATCTAAACCTCCCTTGGCACAACTTGAGGCCATTTCCTCTNCCCCAAAACTGAGCCCTGGGGAACACCGCTCGTGACCGGTTTCCAACTGGATTTAACTCCATTGACCACAACTCTCTGGGCTCGGCCGTCCAGCCAGTTCCTTACCCAGCGAAGAGTGTACCTGTCTAGGCCTTGACATGACAAATGCCTTCTTTCAGCGAGACATAGGAACACTTGTGAGTTTTAACCAATTCCTCCACGTATCTGCTGCACTGAAAAGCTCTGTGGGTTTGTCCACACATGTCTCACCCAGAGGAGGTCCCCATGCCCAGCTCACCCCGATCCTGGCTATGATCCCTGGCCGTGGATACCACTCTCGCTTGCTATTGCAGCAGTCGAATAAGCTGACCCCTCTTAGCTGGAACGGGCAGCGTTGCCAGCTCGGACCATGCCGAGTGGGCATCTCTCACAGTCAGTGGGAAGGGTCTTCAGCCCCTCACAGATGAAACCTCTGCCATTTCCACTGCCTTTGCGGGCAGCGTCTGTAGCCAGCTGCACTTCTGCTAGGCAGCACTTTGCAATGTTTACCGGTGACGGGGAGGGGAGGGCTGACAACAGCCGTGTGAATTATTCACCACGAAAAGCACGAGCGCTGCTTTTATTCCTCCTTTCAGGCTAGGTGACAGCTCTAATTCCTTGAGCTCTATTTTTCTGCAATTCTGGTGAATTTTTATGCATATTGTTGTCACAAACATTACTGCAAAGATCTATATTTGATATTGAAAATTCAGGTCAGGAGTATCACAAAGACCGTGTTGGCCTGTCTACCGTTCTTGACAGGGATGGCATTTTATGCATTTTCAGGCATACAGGTACATTAATGCCAGATAATTGATCTGTTTAACAAGACAGTGTTCAAATTTAGTTTGATTAGATTAATTAACCAGAGGTTTAAAAGGAGCTTGCCTAGGATTTATGTTTCACGGACAGCAACAAGCTGTCCTCTCCGGCTGAGTGCCCTGCAACCCCCCAAGGAGGCTGCTGCCAGACCTCCTGCCTGACGCCCAGGGGCCCATCCCGAGGAGATGCCTTGCACTGAGGGAGCAGAGGAAGAGCTCAGGCATCTGGTAGCAGCCGAATGGCTCTACCCATCTGCGTCCTGCAGCCTTGGCAGGCCCCAAAGCCTCAGCCCAGACAGGGAGCTCTTGGTAGCTGTGAGGCACCATTTTGGGGGAGCCTAGCAGAAAGCCTGTTCTTCTGAATGAGACTGGTGGGCAAGGGAGATGGAGGACTGAACATTTTCTCATGTGAAATGTTGTTTTTAAACAGCGGCCTTTTCTTTCCCCCTCACCACATTTGCTTCAGTCACAGAGGCAGCGGGTGGAGCGGAGTGAGCCCAGCAGGGCCTGAGGGAGCCTTGACCAACCCACATGGGGCAGCAAGCAGACGTGCCCTCCCAGCCCTCTGTGTTTCACCAACAGAGCTTATCCTTTATATTAATGACCTTCTTAGATTGATGTTTCCTTCCAGTTTCTTATGCAAGTTACCGCTCATCCCCACATGCTATTTTTTCAGTCAACTATAAGAACAAGGCTGGAAGTAACATAGCACTGAACTGTGGGTAGTAGTTCAGTCCAATTTGCTATGCCATTGTAAGCTGTCATCATGTATAGTCATGTAAATGAATTCTAGAGAATTCCCTTTGTACTGAGTGCATGCCACTCTGCACATCACCTGGCAGGTTTAAGCGTGCAGTGTGGAGCTTTGGAGCTTACGACTGCTTCACTGGTGGAGGCCTCCACCAGCACAGCACTGAGGTGCTGGAACAATTCACTTGCACAGTGTAACCTCCAGACAGCTGCTGCAGTTGCAGACTGAAATGAAGGAAGGAATAAGCAACTGAAGAAGACAGGAGGAACACTTCTCAAGCATTATGCCTGAAACAGTGATACACTAAAATGCAACTTCAAAAGCTGATGCTCATATTTGGAATGCAGGAGTTGCACATAGGAGTTGTAGTTAAAGGGTCAAGCAGCAATTCAACTTGGAATGACTCAGGCTGTGAAGTAATGCCATATTTGTCTTAAGATAAAATGCAGCACATAAAACAGCAACAATTGCACAGAGACTTCAGTTTTCTCTGACACCACCTGTTGTCAGTTACAAAGGACTACATCATAAAAGTCTCAATGGCATTGTGTCTCTTACTGCTTTCTTGGCTATACCAAAAATGAATATGCATCTTGAACATGCAACAAACTCACTTTTATATCCTATAGCTTTCATTTTTAACTGAAGGCAAAACCAGTTTTCGTTTTTTTCCTGTTTCCATGAATTGAGGTTTCAAGATCCTTTGAGGGGACAATCAATGATCTTAGCCACTTCAGTATTCAGGGGAGTTAGGGGGTTCACTTGTTTCTTTGTCTGATGTTACAAAAGCTTTATCTAGAATTTTGTATTGGCTTTCATAGAAACAGTGACTAGGTAATCTGGCCTGCTGTGGCTGGTGAGCAGTTATTTGAGTGTATTGTTGAAATCTCAGAAAAAAAACGTTCCCCATATGAAACTCCTGAAAACAATGAATGAGAATTAAATTTTTCTTCCTGAGAAATCACTCATGTATGTGTCATTTTCAGCACTGTTTTATTCTACTTTCCCATTTACTTAAAGCTGTGTTATATTTGGGGTTTCAAAAAACTTATACTAGATAAATACAACTACAATTGAATGGAGCAAACAAAGTTCTAAGGGGACATTGCTCAGGCTATAGTGAAGCATGAAAACAAAACAGTCACGCTCCCTGCACATGGAAAGAGTTATTAAAATGGTAAAACACGACACTGCAGATGTCATATGCCTTAGGTCAGTCTTGTACTATCTGAGCAAGAAAAGTACCTGATGACAGCATTCTGCAATATGTCTTCTGCAAGGAGTGCTGACCTGATAGTGCCATTAACTCTGAAAATTCCATAGTGTGAATGTTGACAGATAGGATTTTAACTACAGGCAAAACATGTTTTCTTCTGAAAGGTTACAGTTCTCTGGGAAAAAAATCGTGAGGCATTGCCTGCAAGTCTGCTAGCAAATTGAAAGTGTTGGAGGGATTTAAGTTGTGTTGATGTGTAGCTGATACAAATTTGAGAAAAAAAGTCACCAGTTGCAAATCAACATTTTTGATGCTTTCTCTTTAAAACCTCTAACCAGTTCTAGTCACATCACAAGAACGTGACAAAAAAGGTTATGTGAAAAAACACATTGAGAAATGAGTTAAATGAGAAAAAAAGAGGCCAAAATCAACTGTCTCTGGTAACCTAGAAACCCTGCACAAGATAATGTCCTGTCCACACCGCTATTCCTGCCATGGTTATAGGCTCTACGGTGCTGCCTGTGTCAGGGATGCTTTTCTCATTTGGGGTTCTCTACAGCTTGGCAGTAGAGAATGAAGGAAACATCTGTTTTCTATTTTTAAAAGATTGAAACAGGAATATAAACAATTGCTGCCTGTGATGGTTCAGCCACTTTCCTGATGCCAGTGTTAATTAGCCGACAAACAGAGTATCATTAGAAACATATAGCTGTTCCTCACAGTCCGATGAGAAACTGCAGTGGTTGTTTCTCATGTGTCATGTTGCTGAGAATCCAGCAACATTCAAACATCACTAGATGGATGCCAAAATGTTAGGGTACTGGCTTAAAGTCCCAAGTTTCCATCTTCATTTTTTTAAATCTCATCTTGGAGGTTCGTTTCCTCAAAAGGAATCTCATGTTTGCTTCAGGGATTCAGTATGAAATGCCTGACATTCACAGTAGACATCCTTCCTTCCATTTTGTCAAGTGTCTTCCTCAACATCTCCCCTTATCCTCCTGAGCCCACTCTCACAATTTTACCTTGAGGGGCACATCACAGTACATTGTTCATTGCCTGGCATTCATCAACTAACTCATGCTAGAGCAACACACTGCCTTTATACCAATCTCCTCCCTGTACCTTGCTTTTGCTTATCCTCTCTTGCAGATGAGCTCAGTTCTGCCACACTCTCTCTGTGCCTGAGAACACTAGCAAAACCACTGTCTCTGGTGGCACTCTCAGTGATGGATGCTCTTTTTTTCTGGATTCCTGTTCTTCACCTCCAGTTGGCTCATTTTTTGCATCTGCCTTCTCCAATTCAGGACATGGCATCACTTCAACCATCTTACTCTATCCTCTGTGCTAGCACTAGACAGGACTGAGGTCCCAGCTGCTGAGCCTCCCAGCAGCACTCTGCAATCTAGATGGCCCATCAAGTGGGGAAAGGCTTCCTCTGCACTTCCTCTGTGGGCTGACTTCAGCCCATACCTTTCCCTCATATCCAGGATTTAGTTTAAGAACTACTGACCTCCAAAGCCATGTCTCTGTGTTACTGGACACAGTCCTATGGTGCTATTTTGCATCCCCTTCTGAACACCAGCTCTTGGGATGTAAAGGTAGAGGTCTCGTCAGTCCTCAGTAGTTTTTTTTCCTTGTTCCCTACCTACATGTGGCTTTGAAAAGGGAAAAGATTACGTAGAATCAACAGAATTTTGGTAGTCATGAGAATCTGGCCACACAAAAAAACAGCTAAAAGGTCAGAGGTCTCTACAGACGTCCACTGTACACAGCCTACTTATTTCACCTGTGCATTTAGCCCAAATGTATTATCTACCTAGTACAACACAGTGCTTAAAAATGCAATTAAGTACGTGGCTCAAATCAGTTATACTCCGGATCTTCTACACTAAGCTGTAAGCCAGACTTCTATGTCAGGACAGCAAAATCAGCCATGACCTTCTGGTAATAGGTAGTTGCCATTTTCATCACTGATGTGATGACAGGTAAGCAGACGCACAAAAGTCTCTTAGTGATTTCATCAGTCTCACCTGTACCAGGGGCAAGGCATTATCTCTTCCTGCTGTGAAGGCCTCAGGAAGGCCCCTGTGTGTGATCTGTAGCACAGTCCCAAAGGAGAGTGAGAAGCAGGGCGGCTCTGCTCCTTTGCAGCTAGTGACCTGCCACTGATTGCACCTCAGTCCTCTGGGCAGACAACTTGCCGAGCACACACTAGGAATGGGATGCCAAGAAACACGGACATTTACCAATGTTATTTCACTTTTTCATCTGATCCCCACATAATTCTGCATGACTATTATTCTCAGTTGTACTTTTCATTTGCACGTGCTGAATCCATCCCTTCTCTTAGACTAGGAACTCTTCAAGTGCCTGGGTGGACAGTACGTAGAAAACACAAGCAGAGACAAACAGTGCCAAGCAAGACATACATGTAATTTTACCATGGTGGCCAAGAGCCTTTAGACCTTTCCACCAACTTCGACTTCAATCACCTTCCACATTGCAATGTTGGCAAGTGTACACATTTGCATCTGCAATTTCAGAAGGTGCAGAAAATCTACAGTGCTACACAGCACTAATACAGATGTAAGTATGCCACATCCCTCTCCCACCTTCATTTGCCTGCCATATTCAATATAAAGAGCACCAGTGGCTCGGATGGTAAATGTATCCCAGATATTGCTGATTACTGAAGTCAAATACTTTCAGGTATGAGTATTCCTCCTCATTTTAATTGTTCATTGCCTTGCATAGATGTGAACAGCAGTTTGGCCTTTTAACACTGGGTAATTCATGAAGGTCTTTTTCGTATCTTATGGACCAGACCACCCATAAACATTGCATTTTGTAGTCCTTGTTTCTGGAGATTTTTGCATTCCTCCTGTTAGCCATTGTATTCTGAAGTATTCTAGACAAAAGTTATCAATAATTTCTGGTGAGATTTTATACAAATGCATTGTGGTCTTTTTGCATTTGTTTTGCTCATTTAAGAACACATTGGAAGAACATGGTGACACTCGTCACACATCTTAGTTAAAGGCACTGAAAACTTACACAAAATGATGTATTAATGTTAGAGCAATGTGTCTGTCCTGCATAATTTTAAATGCAGATAGTGGTATAGCAGAAGATCTTCTACATGTCTGTGGTATCCTCTTTTGCTCATTTGGTGGGAAAAAAACATTTTCATTAAGTGAGGGACACATATAAGGCTGCCATAACATGGGGCAGAAATATATTAACTTTCCAGAATAATAATTAGGGCAAAGAGGTAATGATCTTTCTTTGAGAAATTGCTATTTCAGAAATCACTCTTGGAGTCAACTAAGCGACTGAGTTCAGTGGGCCAGCTCTACGCAGTGTGTGATTACATGTTTAAGTATTTGGATGTTCATACTTGGATGGCATTGTAACTAAAAAATCAAACTGACATTTTTGCTTTGTAATTCCTGTTGCAATATAATAACAGCAAACTGTTTAGACATGTTTATCTCCCTTACAAAGGTAACTTATTATTATTAGAAAACAAACACTTTCTATAACCCAAAATTAGAAATCAGTCATGGATCTAATAAAATCAAAATCCCTTACACTCTTTCTCAGATGAAAGCAGCATTAATCCAGAAGCCAGAAAAAACTGTTACTATGGTCTAAATAATTGCCAACAACAAGAGATGACTTCTTTAGAGCTGGGAAGCAGCAGGCTGTGAGCACACTCAATGCCACATGTAGCTGAACTGGAGATTTCTTTATGAGAGCAGCTACTGAGGTGTCCAGAGCGTAAGTACTGCTCAATGGCCATAAACATACTATTGCCTTTCTTTTAATCTAACTGACTGCAGACCATCAGCAATGCTATTTCTGCTCCATTTTGTTCCTCTGTTAGAAATCCAAGGTAAGACTGCTTCTTTCTTAATTCTTTATAAACCTGATTGCCTTTTGGGACACAGTAAGGAGTTTTCATTTACATTAAAGAATTAACAAGTAACTCTAAAGTAAGGAATCAGTAAGGAATTTTCACTTACATGATTTTGAAAAACGTATTTTTAGGAAAAAGATATTTACAGCAGAGGAGAAAATTTGATTTCATAAAATGCCAGAATTGTCCAACCAGGTTACTCTACATTTTGATGAAATGAAATTCATCAAATGTAAGACTAAAGGATAAACTGACACTTTTTGAAAAAGTACTTGACATAATAAAACATTGTTGTAAACAGCAAGCTTCACACCAGTATCATAACACATTTTCTACATATTAGGTGGGGAAAAAAAAGCATTTAATTTAGCAACTGAGTTTTCACAAATATTTCTCTATTGCAACAAAATTTATGGTAATTTGGCCAAGAAAATCCTTTCAGTATCAGCATATTAAAATTAGAATTATACATTTCATAGAGCACTTTGAATCTCAGAAATGATTGCCTAAAAGATTGCTTCTATGAGAAAAGTTCTTTCCCATAGAAACACTGTATATAACAATATACAAGTAGAAGCTACAGTACTTCATTTACACAAATTTTCCAAAATTAAGACTTTTCAGTTCCAGCAAAATTTCTTTTTTAATAATTCCTGAATCATTACGGAAAAGTGAATAAATGGTTTTCATTGTAATTAGCTCATGAACAGTAATTTCTCAACTTGTGAAAAGTTCTTTAATAAAATAGCATTTTTTTCTAATAATGCATAAAGGGCAGGTTTTAGTGTAATCAAAATAAGAAACTGAAACAGAAAATATATTGCTGTGAAGAAAAGAAATTTTCAAAATTGCCAACCTGTTAGAGACAGAAAATAAGTATTAGAGAATATATTATTTGTTCTGTAGACACACTATTACAAAGGAGTGGAATATGCAGTATTTTAATTACTGAATTTTACTAAATACTCTACTTTAAAATAACTATTTTTAAATGACTATGTTTTGTTATGGTCAAAGGAAATTTTACTCATGTAAAGTTTTTATTTTAACATAAACTTTATGTTATTATGTTTCCAACATTTATTTTAAGACAATGATGTGGTTAATAAAACCCATACAATGACTCACTTTTTCAGATTAATATATTGCTTTCATTGTTACAAGTTCGATTAGAAGAAAAAAAAGTTGGAAATAATTTATTACCAAAGCATCCCTTACTATGTTTCCTATTTACACACCATGAAATGTATCTTTATTTATTTTGAACAGTTATAAAAAAATATAAATATCCACCTTACCATTCTTTCAAATTGCTTTTTCCATATACTCTCCATCAATAGCAGACAATAAGGCCTAAACCAATTTTGCCATAAATTATCTTGGTTTAACAGCAAACTCTTTGTTCCCTTTAGCCAAACCTGACTAGTTCAGACTACTCCAGAGAGGGATTGAACCCAAGATGACGGGGCACTCCAAGGCAGTGCAGCTTCCATCCTAAACAGGTTCTAGCTCAAAAGCCTTGGATAACCACAAGTACAAGCAGAAGATTTTTCCTGTGTGGACAAGTCCTCACGGCTATCACATAGCTGCGTTCCAAGAGGTACAGAAATATGAAGAGAATAACTGATCAGCTCCTGTCTTGCCCTCTCCTCTTAAATGTGCCTACAAATGTGCATGTTCAGTATAGCAGCTTCAGGAAAGTCACAGGACAGTTACGTCTGGGAAACCCACATCTGCGGCATGTTTCCAGGGAAAACATCTGTAATGTAAAATGGGTATTGATTATAGACTGTTTAGGCTTTGCTAGGTATGTACTCTACAATTTCTAGAACAGATATATGAGTCCACTCCAAAAGAGTGGAAAACATCACTTGATTATAAATACTGTTGATAGCTGAATGGCTGGTTAACCTTCAAAAAGTGCCCTTAGTATTTAGTGTAAATAAACTGGTGCTGTATGAAAAGATGGTATTTTACTGCCCTCTAATGGCTGGCGATAAAGAGCTCCCGTTTTTGGTGTTTATTCCCCCAAAAGCTCTCTCCAACAGGCCACTGTGACACGAAGTCTTCCAGCCAGAAGGAAACTTCCTCACATGCCAAGACCTATGGAAAGTAATTATGCAGCATCCTAGGCCTGTTGGAGAAACAAAATTGGGATGCTACTGAGTGGAAAGAAGGTTATTCAAATCAGAGCTGTAACTTTGTAATTGATGGTAGTTAGCCAAACTGTGTCTAAAACATCAGTGACTGAAATTTCAATACTTGAATAAGTCTTACCAGTCTGAACTGATAAGCCCAGAAGGATCTTCTGATGTAGCTGAGAGAACAGCTATCTTTAACAGTGGTTTCAGACTCTATGCGTGACAAATTTAAGGATACGATATTTTAATCAGACTTTCAAGCCTTTTCTTTTTATCATGAACTGCTGTTCACAGCAGCTATAGGACCTCTTCAGTGAGTAACTGCATCTCAGCGTCAGGAAGGGATTTACAGTCCAGACCTTAATAATAGTACCAATGCAGGCTAGTGGTCAGCTGAGTTGTTCAGTTCTGACAATAAAAAAGCCCAGCTATTATAAATGTGAAAATCAATCATATTTAAGTGTCATAAAACTACTGATCATAAATTACAGTGTGACTCATTTTTCAACCAGGGACAAGAATAACCTGGTAAAGGATCTGGAGTTTGGGGATGTTGTGTTCCTGTGGAGCGCCGCGGTTGAAAAGTCTGTCACAGTAGCAAATGCAGGAACTCTAAAGCAAGCACATTTTAGATTAATGTGAAAATCTGATGACTAGTGCCATTTTTTGTAGATCTTATAAATTTCACAAACAGACGGTACCTAATTTGCACTGTTGCTTTAATCCTGTTCACTGTTCAGGCCATTACATGCATGTTTCATGTAGACAATCCACAGCATTTTCAAAGTTTTATGACAACAGTTCTTGCAGTTCATCAAACATCTTTTCAACCTGTACATGCACAGATTCATACAATCCATGAAGTTGTTTTTTCTCCAGGGAAAATTTTGTACAAAACCAAGTCTTTCTTTTCCCAGCTAGAAAAAACATACTGGTGGAAAGGAATGGTTATGAAAACTTAGATCTGTTCACAAGTAAATAATTTTGTGTATGTTTTAGTGTGTGTTTTCATTGAAACAGAATCCAGAAATGGAAAGATTTCTCTTTCCATTTTCCAAAAATTTTTATTAATTCTAAGTGCTTATGATTCATTTGACATACTTGGTTGTTTTCTTTCTTTTCATCTCTTCATTCTTAAGTGATATGTGAACTTAACAACAGCTGTGCTCCCACTGAGCTCTCAGTCAATGATATTTCAGTAATTTTGAAGCTAAGTAAAGCAAACTGGACTGTCTGCTCTCACAGTGACCTGGGAGCAGTAATAATAGGATCAAAACCATATATTCTGTTATCATCTGAAGTGTAACTTAATTACTTGTGTTACAACAGCTCCAAGCAGTATTGATTCAACAAGGGGCTTTCACTAAACTAATTTTAACCTGTGCTGAAATCTCCGGATCTGTCTTATTGAAAAGGAGAGCTTTTTCACAAGTTGGACATTTGCAGAGAAAGTTTCAGGTTTTCTGCTTTAAACAAAACTGTTCTTACAACCGCAGTCACTGAAGGAGACAACATTCCTTGCTTGCACTACCAACTTTGCAATCAATTTATAGACTTGTTTCATTAAAGCACATATTGAATAACAGTGACATGTTCGAGAACTGTGCACAAGTTGCAGGAACCTAGCTGATCCTCAGTAAAATGTGATATGGTTTGGTCAATTGTTGCCTCTCAGAAATTTATGGTGAGAAATAGGGGAAATTTAGTAGTAAGTAGAGAAGGAGGAACTCCATCATAGGCAGAAATTATCACATGGTGAATAAAGAACTGCTTTTATGTCATTATTGCTTTGAAAGAGAAGCTTCCATTTTTATCTGTATCTATTCATCAGCCAAAGTGCTGTCCATGGGGTAGTAAATCACAAGTCTTATGGGCCTGCTCCACATAATACTGCCGACATTGATGAGAATGTATGTGGATACCCAGCAGATGATACTGTTGTTTGTGTGTCAGCATTACTGGAAAGTGTGTCAGGAACAACTGCAGCCATCAGAGCAGTAAATGCACTATGCTTGATAAAAGAGCAAATTAAGACAAGTTAAAATGAATTTAGAGACTCAAAGAGAAAACTAAAAGAGCAAGCCCTTTCTGTTTGGATAATAGCTGGTTTCTTGTCTGCAAGGGCAGTTAACTGAATGCTGAGAGTGAAAAGAGACTCAGGATTCATTTTCAGCTCTGCTACCCCACATGCATTCTGTTGTAGCTTTGCTTCTCTTGAGAGGTCATGGACACACTCAGTTCTTTAAAAGGGACTGTCAGGCCATACTGAACACATACATGTACTTTGAAAAAATGCTTTTTCTGTCCCTGAATGAATACAGAAAGAAAGCTTTTCCCAGTCCAACCTTTGTGCGGTGTCTGATACATGAAAAAATGAGTTAGAACTAAAAATACTGGCTCTACCATAAGGACTTTGATGAAAACAACAAACTATCAGAGTCTAACTGTAACATTGTTCAAAATACTGATATACAAAGATCTATAGTTTAACCAGTCTAAACTACCTATTTTTATGCATGTAGTGGTTCCCAGCAAAAGCCTTCAAAAAAGCGAGACTAAATTTCTTCATCCATCTTTTAAGTTTTGTAGCAAAAGAATGTTAGAGGCATCTCACTTAAAAGGCAAGACATACCTTGACAAGTTTTCCAAAAGTAATTGAATTTGGATCTCAAGCCTGAGTTTGGAATCAGCTGTGTATTTAATTTCCTATCATCGTGTCTCAACCTCAATTCTTTGCATCACAAAAAGCTGTATTATTAGGACGTGTTAGTTAGATAAGACTAAAACATACTCAGTTCTTAAAGATTACCGTTTAGCTGAATTACTGCACTTTCCATCCTTGCTGATACTATATAGCCCCTAATTGTCCATGGGCCTCATACGAATTGGATTACTTCACTTTGTTTCTGTCATTCCTCCCTATAATTTTATCCCATATGTTTAATTTTAATTTTGTATATAGTCCCATAGGAGTCTCACGTGTCTACAGTCAGCATGTCGGCCTCTGCAAGGTGGGTCCATAGACATTTCTACCTGTTCAACTAAGATTATAATCAAATTTGCTTTGTCAAATTTGAACTTCACTTTTCAAAGATGTTGCTAATGAGTAAAAACAGAATCAGCTCTGTATGATACAAAGAACTTTCCTGTTTTGTTTGGTTTGCTTTTTTGCAGTTTTAGCATTCTTTCATTAGTTTGTCTTGGCCATAAAAGCTCCTGTAAACTTCGTGAAAGGGAAAAAGCATTTTTGCAAATGGACACATGCTCCATACTTATAATGAAACAATAGGGCAGATTTCCTGCAAACGTTCTGCAGAAAACCAGTCATTTCTGATGTGCGCCAACAGAGGAAATAAAAACTATTCTCTTGCTTTGAACATCTTGCCTAAATGAGTGATTTACAAGACTATAAATGTAATTGCATTATTGCAAAAAAAAAATCCCAAAAGAAAAGCCATAAATCTGAGACCAACTTTGCAGATTCGTACCAAGACTTGACTTGCCAATTGCTCAAAGATTTTACTGTAATTGTGTGCAATAAGTACTCTTAGTAGTGATACCTCTCTGTTGTGTAAGTGGACACTTCCCTGTTGCCCAGCTGCCTTCACTATGGGAAGTGGCTTTCCACGTGCTCCAGCTGGAAGTTCTCTCTTCACATGACACTTCCATTTCCCCCAGCCAGGAGCACCCAAGTACCACTTTCCTGTCCATCCCCAGCCATGCTGCAGGGTTCTGCTACTTAATGCTCACACTTTCGAGGAATCAGTCTACCAGGAAAGTACATTGATAAGTTTCTTTCTGGCCAGCAATGTGTTCTGCAGATGATGGGAAAGAGAGAAGAAAAACAAACAGAAACTTCAAGCTGTCTCTTCTAAATTTCAGTGGTGGTAAGCCATTTGTAGCTTACACTGTAATGCAAGAGGCAGAATTAAAATGACATACAATGCACTTTAAAGTGAAAAATGAAAATATTCTGTTGCATGCTGTGGTTGTTGTTTTATCAGGCCTTTCTAATTTGAAACATACTCTGCTATAGAGAAAATGTCTTCCCATATTTTCTCAGAATCCTGGCTGATGGAAGACATTTCAGTTGTTGTTGTCTGCCAGAAGTGTTATTTTCCATGCAGAAATAATATGATGTGCCTCCTGTGGGCATTTCATTGTGACAACATAAATGACTGAGAATGGTGCAGCTGAAGACAACTGTGGTAAGTACTGCAACATCTGTAAGTATACAGATATAAAATCTGGTTGTGGGATGTGCTCCTCCAGCTAATACGCATTGAATCACTAATAGTCGGCAGATGATCCACAAGCCTGACAAGTCTGGGGTTTTCAATGTAATTGAATATTTTCTTTTCTTCAGTGAATGAGGGAATTACACCATGCTGGTCAGCAAAGAAAACTGACAGGGTGTCTAAAGGCATGCCCCAGGCACACTCCAGTGGTGAGATTCCTGTAGAATCCCTATTATATTATGCTATGGACAGTGGGTAATCACTGCTTATCTGTGTGGGAATCCTTCAAAGTGGGTGCATGAACTCCTGCACATAAGTAAGGGTACTTATGCTCAATAAGGCCTTCTACCAGTAGAAATGAAGAATTCTTACTCTATGATAATTTCAAGTGTTATAGGAGTCTTAGATATATACATATGTTGGTATATATGCATAAGCATATATGCACTTGGTGGTGATCACACTACCATTCCTCTCTATCTTACTGACCTCCATGCCCATTCTCAATCCAAAAGAGCAATGAGGAAGTCAGATCAACGAGACCAATCTCCTTTTTTGACTAACAAATGATCCCTATTTTGGAGCATGATTCCCTCTACAGCACATTTGACTTCTTTTGTGACTCTGAAGAATGTTGGGTCAGAAGAGAATGTGTCAACTCCACTGTCATCTCCTGCATTGCATCCTCCCTCCCCACCTGCCTCCTCCTGTGCCTCTTTGCTTTTTCATTACCATCACCCCTCAGCTACCATCTTTGGATGTGGTCATTTGTATTTATGACTTTCCACATTGCACCTTTCCTCTTTACCTACGTACCAGTGCCGTTACTAGCTCCAAACTGCACTCTGGTGTACTAACACTGTTTGTCCCAAGGACTGATATTCTCCATAGGTAGAATCATAGAATCATAGAATCACTAAGGTTGGAAAAGACCTCTAAGATCATCAAGTCCAACCGTCAACTCAACACCACCATGCCCACTAAACCATGTCCCTAAGCACCTCATCTACACGTCTTTTAAATACCTCCAGGGATGGTGACTCCACCACTTCCCTGGGCAGCCTGTTCCAAGGCCTGACCACTCTTTCAGTAAAGAATTTTTTCTAATGTCCAACCTAAACCTCCCTTGGCGCAACTTGAGGCCA